>VMDO01022881.1:0-32692 GCA_007922755.1 Pedetes capensis | reverse complement strand
CCCTCCCTCCCTTCCTTCTTTTCCTTCCTTCCTTTTCTTTCTCAATACTGGGAAGTTGAACCCAGGGTCTCATGCATGCTAGGCAACTACTCTGCTACTGAGCTGTACCCCCTGCCTCTTTTTTGTTTTTATTTTGAGACAGGGTCCCGCTAAATTGTGCAGGATGCCGCTGGCCTTGAACTTGTGATCCTCCTGCCTCCCTCCTGATTACAGGCCTCCTAGGATTACAGGAGTGTGCCACCAATGCCCTGCTTGCCCTTGTTTTAGGTGGAGGTGGAAGGTGAAGGAGTCACTAACCACTGTGAGAAAGAGGCTGGAGGGGAAGGCAGCACCCATAAGCAGAATGGATAGGGGATGAGGAAGTGTCTTGGCAGGGGCTCTACTCTGGGAACTGAATGGTCAGGTTCGCCCACTACCCTGAGCCTTGGGAGCTTGGTGCGCTGCCTGGAGGAAGCAGAGTTCCTTCAGCACTGAGAGATTACACAAGCTGCTAGCTGTGTAACCTTGATCCTGTTGGGTACTGGAGGAGAGAACCAGCCTCTCCGCCCACATCCCTCCTCTATAGCTTTTCTACCTGGAGGAGCAGAGGCGTCTGAGGCTCCAGCAGCTGGCCACCCTCATACAGAAGGTTTACCGAGGTTGGCGCTGCAGAGCCAGCTACCAGCTGATGCGCAAGAGCCAGATCCTCATCTCCTCTTGGTTCCGGGGCAACAAGGTGCAGTTACCCCCAAAGTCCCATCCCCTTCACTCTTATTGGAGTGGGAGAGGTGGTTCAGGTTGTGAGTTTTTCTATCAGCACCTATGTTTTCTACAGCAAAAGAAACACTATGGGAAGATGAAGGCATCAGCATTGCGGATCCAGGCTTTTGTGAGAGGGTGGAAGGTAATGGGGAAAGGCAGAGGGGTTTCCTGCCCACACGTGGCTTGCCTTAGATGGTGCCCACTGGTGGAAAGAAAGAGCCTACAGAGCCAGTCCTGCCTGTACCCAGGCTTTCCTCCTGCAGTAGCCTCTCTGGACGGGGTGTGTGTCAGGGAGACCTGTACATGTGTCTGAGTGTGTCTCTGCCTTTGGTTATAGGTGTCCTCTGCCACCTCATCTAACTTCACACCCTCCCTCTTGCTGTAGTGTCAGCTTTTTATTTTGGTCTGTTCTTTGTCTTCAGTTTGGCTCTTTTTTTTTTTTTTTTTTTTTTTAATGTGACCAGGCCCGCAAGAATTATCGAAAGTATTTCCGGTCAGGGGCTGCACTAACCTTGGCAAATTTCATCTACAAGAGCATGGTAAGTGCTGGGGGTTAGGGTGGAAGTAGGGGTGGAGCAGGTGGGGACAGGTTTGGAAGAAGAAGAGATGATTCAAAGCTTTTCCCCAAGAGCTTCCTTAGCCTCCATGGACCTATGTCTGTCCTAAGAGAAGAGGGGCAGAGCAGTGACCTACAGGAAGAAGGCCCAGCTGTCCCTGGGTCCAGGACAGAATCAGACAGCATTTTGGCTTGGGTGGATGCTGAGAGCATCCTGTGGGAGGAAGGAGGCCCAGCACATCCACTGTCCTGGCTATGGGCGCATAGGCTGGTGGAGAGATGGGTTGGATATTTAACTACCTTGTGGAAAAGCAGAGTGAGGATGCACAGAGGGTTACCTAGCCCAACTTTCCAAGTTCCATTTTAGGGTGAGGAGGGAGGAGTCCTGTCTTCCTTCTATCCCCACTGAACCCATAGCAGGGAATTGAGAAGGTGTATTTTAGGAAGGAGCTCTCTCAGTTCTGGAGGACTTGCGGCAGGATGGGCCCACATGTTCAGACTGTAGGGAGCTTCCAATGGGAGGACAACAAGATCAGAGAAGAGTGATTTCTGAAGACACCTGTCAGATAGCAATCTTGCTTCTGAGAGCAGTCAGAGGGAAACCAGGAAGAGAGCAGTACTCCAGTGAGGTCTTGGGATAGGACCAGAGAGGAGGGGGTGCAGCAGGGTCTTGACTAGAGACCTGTACTGATTGGATTTTGGACAGTTGCTAGGGCCCTTACCAACTGTGCTCCATCAGACACAAGACAACTTCATTTGGAGCCTCTCTTTGTTTTCAGAGAGGTCGGACTCCTCACTGAGGGGAGCAATGGGAGTTCTGAAGCTGGGGCATCCTCTCTGCTGCCTCTCCAGGCTTTACTTCCTTCTCTCCTCTCCTCAGGCCAGATCCTTCTTCCCAGGGCTCTTCCTAGCCTAGCCTCCCATCTGGCTGGCTCCACTGTGTCTCCTTCCCAGAATACGTGCTCTCTTGCTACATACCTGAGACTTGTGATCTGATGCTGCACTTACCTGACTGGCCCTTTCGCCACTTATTTTCACCTGTACTTTGTCAGGCAGCTGCTGAGTGTCAGCCTGATTCAATAAATCACACGCCCACAGAAGTATGCAGGGCCTTGGGCATTCCTTTCCCCAGTGCTTCTGGCTATTCCGGTTTGCCTCAGCCGTAACTATAACTGAGGCCAGTGCCATCTTTGGAACTCTTACTATGTGTTAACTTCTTCTTCCTCCTCCTCCTCCTCTGCCTCCTCCTCTTCTTCTTCTTCTTCTTTTTCTTCTTCTTCTTCCTCCTCCTCTTCTTCTTCTTCTTCTTCTTCTTCTTCTTCTTTGACGGTACTGGGGGTTGAACCCAGGGCCTTGCGCTTGCATGCTTTGTAAGTGCTGGACCACTAAGCAGCACCCCCAGCCCATTTTTTCAGGTTTTTTTTTTTTTGTTTGTTTGTTTGTTTGTTTTTGAGACAGGGTCTTGCTAAATTACACAGACTGCCTCTGGTCTTGAACTTGGGATCCTCCTGCCTCCGCCTCCCCAGTCGCTGGGATTACAGGCGTGCGCCACCGCGCCTGGCTGACTGGCTGGCTTTCTTTCTTTCTTTCTGTTTTTCTTTTTTTTTTAATGATTTTTTAAGACATAGTTTCACTATGTAGACCAGGCTGGCTTGGAACTCTCTATGTAGCCCAAGCTGGCCTTGAACTTGTGTCAATTTTCCTGCCTTAGCCTCCGCAGTGCTGGGATTATAAGCACATGCCACCATGCCTGGCAGTGCTAAACTCTTTACATGCTTAACTCTTAAGACTTTCAACAACTCTGTAATGTAGGCCCTTTGTTCTCCCCCATTTTATAGGTAAAAATCTAAGGCTCAGAGAGGCTAAATAATCTGTCCCGGGGTCCCACAACTGGTAAATGGTAGAGCTGGGATATAAACTATTTGACTCCAGAGCTTTTAGCCACTGCCTAAGACTGTCCCATCTAACCAAAGCCTGGGAAACCCTGGGCCTTAAGTAGACCTGGAGGCAGGAAGGCTGTGAGGGAAGGGTAGAACTCTCTAGATCTAGAAAAAACAATAAGAAGAAAGGCCTTAGAGGCTCCACTCTGGTTGGAACAAAGGATATCATGGAGATGCTTAGGAATGTTTGTTGAACAGACAGGAGCATCAGGGAGGGCTTTCAGCTGCATTCCAAAGGAAGAGCAGAATCCAGATAGGTGGAGCTGAGTTAATAGAGCAGTGCAAGCTAGGCGCCAAGTGAGAGTGCATGGCTGCCTAGGGGTGTGGCAAGGATCCTGTCTGGCGGGTGTTCTGGGAGTGCAGGGGATCCCATGACATGACCTTGAGTTCCAAATGGACGACTTTGACTGGCAGGCTGAGGTGTGAGACTCCAGTGATCAGAGGGGAGGGCAGATTTGGTGTCCACCAAATAGCCAACAGAGATAGTGGCTGCCAAGTATAGACAGTTGTGAGCTGAGAGGCAATATACTGAGACCAGGTTTTGTATTGCCTTATCCCCCCTCACTGCCCTGGGTGGCAGGCCTCTGGCTGGAGCTCATTCTCCTCTCTCTCCCCTCTGCCATGCCTACCCTTACCTCCCAGTCTCAAACCTACATTGCACACTGACAGAGATCCAGGAGGTGACTCCCTTCCCTCTCTTTCAGCCCTGTTCCTGCTTCTCACTAGGGTTGGTCTTTCTCTTTAAGTGGCAACTTCTGGGTGTAAGTCTGCCTGCCAGGAAATGGTTCTTCTCCTCATTCCACTCCCAATCCTTCACTCCCAACATAGGCACAGAAATTCCTGTTGGGCCTGAAGAACAATTTGCCATCCACCAATGTCTTGGACAACAGGTGGCCAGCTGCCCCTTACAAGTGCTTCAACATGGCTAATCAGGAGCTGCGGCAGCTCTTCCACCAGTGGAAGGTGAGGCCAGGCAGCTCTTCTCCCCCTTGTGCTTTTTTTTTCCCTCCCTCTTCCACTTTTTTCCTCCATTGTTCTTTACTGTGGTAAAATATACATGACATAACATTTACCATTTTAATCATTTTAAAATGTACAGTTTGCTGACATTAAGTACATTCAGGTTGCTGGGCAATCATCACCACCCTCCATCTCCATACTTTTTTTCTTCTCCCCAAACTGAAATTCCACACACATTAAGCAATGACTCCCTCAAACCTCAATAACCTATAATCTACCTTCTGTGAATTGGTTGTTCTGTTGTTGTCAGGTGCCTTTGAGTCAGATCCAACTTATAGCAACCCTATGTAAAACAGAAGGAAACACTTCCTGACATTGTGCCTGGCACTATGTCAGTGCTTCTCTACTATTCATAGGCTTTTTGTCTTTTTTTTTTTTTTTTTTTTCCCCTAATTTTCTTTCTTTTTTTTTCTGGTGCTGAGGACTGAACCCAGAGCTTTGCACTTGTGAGGCAAGCGCTCTACCACTGAGCTAAATCCCCAACCCCAATTCACAGGGTTTTCAATGGCAGATTCCTTCAGGATTGTTTGGGAGTGGGATGCCAGGTACTTCTCCTGTTTTTGTAGTGCTTGGGATTGAACCCAGGGCCTCAGAGAGTATAGAGCAACACTCTACCAACTGAGCTAAACCCAAGCCAAATTGGTTGTAGGGATCTCATTTAAGTGGGAATCATTTCGCTTAGTGTAATGTCATTTGTTCTTTTATTCAGAAAGTACTTGTGGAGCCTCTCTGTGGGCTAAGCTTTGCCTGCATGGTGGGTTTATGCCCTCATGGCACCTGTAGTTGCTAGTTTCCATTCTATCTCCAGAACCCCTCAGTTCCTTCCTTTCCCCTCACTAGTCCTCTAGCCCCTGGCCTCTCCTGAAGCAACTAGTGCCTATCTTTTCGCTTGTCTCTCTTCTCCCCCAGAGTCCTCCCCTAGCAGTCCCTGCTTCTTAACTCTCTCCCCAGCCCTGCCCTCCCCCTCCACGATCTTAACTCCTGTCCCTCCCTCCTCACAGTGCAAGAAGTTCCGGGATCAGCTGTCCCCAAAGCAGGTGCAGATACTGCGGGAAAAGCTCTGTGCCAGTGAGCTATTCAAGGGCAAGAAGGCTTCCTACCCCCAGAGGTGAGGGCTCCCCAGTCCCCACACAGCCAGTTCCATGAAGCTTGAGGCTGCATCAGAGTCACCTGGCAGGATTGTGAACGCCCAGCTGCTGTGCCCCTCCTCAGCCTCTGACTCAGCAGGTCTGGAGTGAACCTACTCCTGGTCGTGCTGATGGTGTTGGTCCTGGACCACATCTTTGAGCCGATGAGGCAGGATATGGTGGAGGGAAGGGGCAGGCCACTAGGGATGGACACTCAGGGGAGGTGAGGTGCAGGGCCTTGCCCCCACTGCACACCTCCCATGTGTTCTCAGCATCCCCATTCCATTTCGTGGTGACTACATTGGGCTGCAGGGGAACCCCAAGCTGCAGAAGCTGAAGGGAGGCGAGGAAGGGCCTGTTCTGATGGCAGAGACTGTGAAGAAAGTCAACCGTGGTAATGGCAAGGTAAAGGGCGGCTCCTTCCCACAGCTGGATCCACACTGGGTGGGCAGCCCGGGTGGGCAGCAGGCTTTGATTGTGCTCTGCTGAGTGGAAGGGGTGGGCATTAACATTGCCTGTGCTCACTATTTCCTGTTCCTCCCTAGACTTCTGCTCGAATTCTCCTTCTGACCAAGGGGCATGTGATACTCACAGACACCAAGAAGTCTCAGGCCAAAACTGTCATTGGGCTGGACAATGTGGCTGGAGTGTCAGTCACCAGCCTCCAGGATGGGCTCTTTAGCGTGCATCTGAGTGAGGTATCAAAGACAGGTGGGACAGGTTGTCTAGCTGGAGAAAGGTGTGGGTACTCCAGTGCCAGGGCCAGCTGGAGGTGCTGAGACCAGACCTCTCACTCTGGGCTTTGATGCCCCTCAGGGTGCTCCTGAGGAGAAAAAAATGAACCCTTTCCCTGCTATTTTTCCTTCTTCCTAAGATGTCTTCAGTGGGCTCCAAGGGCGACATCCTGTTGGTCAGTGACCATGTGGTTGAATTACTGACAAAAATGTACCAGGCTGTGCTGGATACCACACAGAGGCAGCTTTCTGTCACCGTGACTGAGAAGTAAGGCCATGAGCTGGTGGTAAGGCACAGCTTGGGACAGATGACCGGGCTGATGGTCATTGTGACCGGGGAAATTCATGTAGTCAGAAAGTGAAGCATATTATGTCAGGGCAGAGCTTGGCAGTCGTTCTTGGGCCCCCACCCGAGTTCTCTGGGTCCTTTAGTCATCTGATGTGGAGGATGACGGACTTACCATATGCTTGCTTCAGGGAGAAGAGGGGGAGCCATTTTGAAAATGTGGGAGTGTGGGATGAGGGATGGGGCACCAGCTTTGACTTCACTGTTTGTTCTCCCTCCAGATTCTCAGTGAGGTTTAAGGACAGCAGTGTGGCTGTCAAGGTTATCCAGGGCCCTGAGGGAAGTGGGAACGGCAAACTACTTTGCAAGAAGAAGGGGAATAATTGCCTGGAGGTGACGGTGCAGTGAGGAGGTGGGGACCTCCCACAGAGATACATCTTCTACCTCCTGGACCAGAATCAACCCCCTCTGCCCACTTGCCCATCTTCATGGGGCGGAGGGGGGATCTCCCTTGTGTCTAGCCCCTCTGATTATGGGGTGGGATTTGCAGACAGAAGAACCCTTGAAGAGGGCCTGTCTTCTCTCCCACCTTCAAGACTTCTTCTCCAAATACAGTGTCCTCCCAGCCTCAGCCTCTTTGCTCACTAATAAATCATATGGTTCAGAAGGTTATGCTCAGTGTGGGGTGGGTCCCTGTTCCCCCACCTACTCCCCCATGCCCTTTCCCATCTCTCAGGTTCCTGGGAGTCAGATAGTACAGATAATAAGAAGGGAAAAGAAGGGAAATTGTTTCTGGGCTCCTTGACCGGCTGAGCTCTGGCAGGGTTTGGAGAGACTGGGGTGGGGGTGCAAGAGTCAGGGATAGGGCTCAGGTGGCAGGTGGCCAATGGGCTGATTCATTAAGTGTGTCCCTGGAGGGAAGAAGTGAGGTCCCTGTCTTGGCAGAGACTAGGATCCTTTGGAGATTTAGCCTGAAAAGGGGCCCAAGACTGGAGGGTTTGTGTAAGCTGAGATGCTGGGGAATGCAGGATCCCCTGTCTGCAGGAGCTCCATCACCCCTAAACTCCCGAGCGCAGCACTGGGTTGCATCACACATGCCTGCTGAGCCCCCTCCTTCCCACACACCTGAGATGCCAAGCTGCTGCTAACAGCTATCTTGCTAATCACTGTCCCACAGCTGGGGCCTGCAGCTGGTGGCACTTGATAGGGGCAGACTCCCCCACCATCATGACTTGATCCCTTTGCTCTTCGTGTATTTTCTCTGTGTAATTATCATTACCTTTTTCTCCGTGTCAAACTGTCTCAGTGTCATTGTGCTTATTTGTGTGGACTCTAATATTCATGTGTAATATTCTTCTTTTGTTTTTTGTGGTACTGGGGTTTGAACCTAGGGCCTCACACTTGCCTGCTCTGCAAGTGCTGGACCACTGAGCTGCACCCTCAGCCCATTTTTTTACTTTTTGAGACAGGGTCTCGCTAAATTACACAGACTGCCTCTGGTCTCGAACTTGCCATCCTCCTGCCTCCGCCTCCCGAGTTGCTGGGATTACAGGCGTGCGACACTGTGCCTAGTTGTGTGTAATATTCTGTAGAATGCTTTATATATTTCTCCACTCCCCTTCATACCTATCTCCCCACAGACTGTCTTGTCTCACCTTCCTGGTCTCTACCTTTGGGGAACACACTGCTCATACATTTGCAGGGAAATTTAGGTCTGTGGTCTGAGAGACCTTACAAAGGGCTGCCATAGTTACCATCTCTTCCTCCAAATGTACTTCCTACCTTCCTGGCCTCTTCCCTCCCCTGAGCTCTGAGCCTTGAGACTGGGGTCCCCTCTCCTCTTCTGGGCTTCCATTCATCAGCAGGCAGCTCACAGCCCCAGGTAATCATGCTGGCTGCTGGTGGGGAGACCTGATTAACTTTTCTTCCTGCCTGCAGATTAATCTGACTCTTTTGCGCACAAGCTTCATACTTCAGCACACTGCTAGGGGACCCAGGCAGCAGCTCTTTGCGGGTGAGAGGATGGAGCCTGTTCGGTGTAGCTGTGTCCAGAGGAGGGGCAGCTCGGCCCAGCCTCCCTCCACCCCAGGAACTCCCCACCCTTGACTTCTTAGAATCAGGCCGAGAAGATCCTGTCTGGCCAAGAAGTGGGTGGTGACCTGAGCCCAGTTGCCCCCGCTCTCTGCTTCATCTCCTGCTCCCAGGGCCCAAATTGTAGTCACTTTCCCAGTGAAGTGTCTGGTCATTTTCAGAAGCAATTTCGGGAGAATATGTAGCGGCTGCTCCCTATCCTGCTTTTCTTTTCCTGGGGCTGAGGGCATCACCAGGCCCTGGCAGGGGGTGGGAGGATGGAGGGGTAGTAGGGGGTCAGCAGGAAAGGGAGGAGGTCTCTGGTCTCCCTGCCTCAGCCATGTGGATGGGTGCACATTCAAGGACAGATGGGGCTACTCTCCTTTTCCTTTACCCTTCTACCTCTCTTCCTCCTCTTTCCTGTCTTTGTCTTTTCTGATGCCCAGGAACCTGAAGCCTATAGGGCTCAGTTTCCCCCTCTGTGTTACAGGGATTGAATTGGCTTTCTCAGCATGGGATACGTGGGAGTTCTGCCACAAGGCCTCTCCCAGCCCTCTCCCCTGTTGGCACTCTTAAAGTGTAGGTTGTTTTAGCCTCTGAGGGACACAACCCATCCTGGACTCTCCTAACCCCCACAAGGAGCCATTCTAGCACCTCATGGCTTAACCCAGCCCTAGTGCAGGCCTCCTAGCCCAGTCCATTTCTTTCCCAGCCCCTGAGGGGCTCTCCTAATTCCTTGTTCTCTGGGTTTCCAGATGTCTCATGGAGGCAGGACATGGCAGGTCACAGAAACTGCCATCTTTCCATTCTTCCCTGGTATCTCCACCCATTGTCACACATGGCCTGGCCCTACCCTTGCCTCCAGCACCTGTCCGGGATGTTGAGGGAGTCCACAAACTGAGCTCTTGGTGGACAGGTACAGGTCCTCTTATGTGCATAAGAACATGCTTAGCTGGCCCCCACCTCTAGCCCCGGAGAGAATGACCGCCTAACCTGTCTCATCTTGGCACAACTGAGTACACCTTTTCCTAGTCTCACCCTCAACAGAGAGGGGGAGCTGCAGGAAATCTGCTGCTAGGGACCGTAGACTCCAAGGACCCTCTTCTCTAGCCTGGGGATAACATCTGAGATGTGGCTTGAATAAAAAGATGTTCAAAGAAACAACACATGGGTGCTCAATAGCTGCAGCAGACACTTCACATGTCATTTGTGTAAGATTTGTGGGCAAAATGAAGCTGGCTGCTCCAGCTCTCCAATGCCTCCTCCTTCATCACCTCTCTCACTTGGGTTAGCATCAACCCTTTCAAGTCTTTGCTAATCCCAGAGATCAAGGGGTGATCAGTTCTCCCTGCCATCCCCTTGCTCCCCTCAGCCTTGGCTCCTGCCATCCTCTGTGAAAAGCCACAACATCAAAGGACATTATTCATGGTGGACCTTTGCTGAAGCGCTGCTTCCCTGGTGCCAGGGCTTGGGAGCAGAGATGAATGGGTTTGTGGGGGAGGGGTTAACACAGAGATGGGGCCCAGGAGGCTTTTGGTTCTAAGCTTGTGGTCTCACACTATCTCCTGCACACCCAGTTCCCTCCACTTGCCTAGCCTGGACTTCTCAGATTGGTGAGGGTAGGACAGGAGGAGTGAGATGGCTGGGTCCAATTAGGAACAGCACCTGGGCTTCCCAAAGGAATGAACCAGTGATTCCTTCTGCATGTAAACAGCCTCCCTCTTCTATCCCTCATCCCACCAAATGCTTCCAGCCCTGGGTTCTGGCCCATGTTCTTTGCCCACACAACCTTGCAATTAGCTGGCTAAATGAGAAGCTTTTAATGAGGCTCCATTTTTTTAGCCTCTCATAATAAAGACGCCTTGATACCCAGCTGCTGCCCTCACTCTGGGGTGAACACAGGGCTCTGTGCGGCCTGGTTGACTTGTACGATGGCCAAAGTCCCAGGGTAGTAGAGTAGGGAAAAAAGGTTTCAGGTCCCCATAGCATTTGAGAAGCTTCGTGGGAGATCCGTGTTTGGGGCTGAGATAAAGAACAATTCTAATAAAAGAATAATTCTAATTTTCTAATTTTGGCTCTGGCTTCGCTTTTCACTTTACAAATAAAATTTCATCTCAGCACCTATTATATACTTATTTTATCTGAGCATTTTATTGTTGTTAGGTGCTATCAAGTTGTGTCCGACTCATAGTGACCCTCATAGGGTTTTCAATGGCTGATTGTTTCGGGATTGTTTTGGGAGTAGATTGCCCCATCCTTCTCCATTTTTTGCTGTGGTGGGGATCAAACCCAGGTCCTCAGAAAGTGCAGGACAGCACTCTGCCAACTGAGCTAAACTCCAGCACACACCCCCTCCCCCACCGCATCTGAGCACCTATTATATGCCAAATGCTATAGGTCAAAGGATACAATAGTAGAAAGACAAAAATTCTTGTACTTGTGATACTTATATTCTAGTGGGGGTGCTAGGTATGGCAGAAAATAAGTAGAATGTGAGCTGAGTATGGTAGCAATACCTGTAATCTGAGGCAGGAGGATTGAGAGTTTTGAGGCCAGCCTGGGCAAGTTCCAGGGAAGTCTGGATGAAATAGCAAGACTCTAATAAATAAATAAATAAATAAGATAAATAAGATAAATAAGATAAATAAGATAAAATACTAGCAGGGATTGTTGATGTTGTTGTTAGGTGCCGTCAAGTCGGTATCCGACTCATATCCCTCATAGGGTTTTCAATGGCTGTTTCGGGATTGCCTTGGGAGTGGATTGCCAGGCCCTTCTCCCATTTTTGCGGTGCTGGGAATTGAACTCGGGACCTCAGAGACTGCAGCACAGCTCTCTACCAACTGAGCTAAATCCCAGCCCCCTTGATGTTGTTAGGTACCATCAAGTACAAAGAAAAAAACAGGAGAGCCAGGCGTGGTGGTGGCATGCCTGTAATCCCAGCAACTAACGACGCGGAGCTGGGATTTAGCTCAGTTGGTAGAGCGCTGCTCTGCAGTCGCTGAGGTCCCGAGTTCAATTCCCAGCACCGCAAAAATGGGAGAAGGGCCTGGCAATCCACTCCCAAAGCAATCCCGAAACAGTCAGCCATTGAAATCCCTGTAAGGGTCACTATGAGTCGGATACCAACTTGAAGGCACCTAACAACAAAGGAGGCAGAGGCAGGAGGATCGCAAGTTTGAGACCAGAGGCAGTCTGCGTAATTTAGTAAGACCCTGTCTCAAAAAGTTTAAAAAAATTGGGCTAGGGGTGCAGCTCAGTGGTCCAGCACTTGCAAAGCATGCAACTGCAAGGCCCTGGGTGCCCTGGGTTCAACCTCCAGTACCACAAAAGGAAGGAAGGAAGGAAGGAAGGGCAAGTGAACGAACAGGAGAGGGAGATTCAGAGTATTGGGGTGGTGATAGTTTTAAAGAGAGTGATTGGGAAAGGCCTTTTAGATCAGGAGTCTTTGCAGTGAAGAGAGAGACAAAGAAGAAGAGGAGGAGGACCAGAGGGAGAGAAAGAGTGTTTTCTCATCTGAAGAAGTAGAAGGTCCCAAATCTTTATGTCTCAGAGAGGCAGTTTGTCTGTTCCCTCCTGGAGAGTTAACTATTCTCTCACAGGTTGATATTTCATGCCAATGAAGTAAAAAGAATGTGGGGTTTGGAGTGAGAAGAACATGAATTTATGGTGGCTCTTTACTGATTAGTATACTGGCACCAGTGACAAACTGTACATAGGTTTCCTTATGGGAAAAATAGGCCCATTCCCTACTTCTATAGCAGAAGTAATGAAAATCAAGTGAATTGCTCCATGCTGAAGCACCTTGCAAATGTTCAAACCCTGTACCTGGTCTCTATGTTGGGAGTGACACCTTGCTCAGAAGCCAGCTTTCACCGTGGAGTTCTCCCACCTCATCAGCATCATCGGCCTCTCTCTGGGTGTCTGATCCCGATCCTGGTTCTGCCTCTCCTTTTGGGGCTCTGTCCCTTGGATGTGATATTGATAGACAAGCCCCTCATTTGTGTGGGGCATGAACCAGGGACTCGAAAGGTCAGAGGAGAAGATGCCTGAGCTGCAGGGAGTCAGATTAGAGTGGGGAAAAATGTGACTGTGAAGAAAAAGGGAAGCTGTTAAGAGATCATTACGGCTCCTGGCTGGGTGGTGCACTCCTGTAATCTCAGCCACTTGGGAGGCAGAGCCAGAAGAATTACAAATTCAAGGCCAGACGCAGCCATCATAATTTAGTGAGACCCTGACTCAAAAGAAAAATAATAAATGGGCTGAGGGTGCACCCCAGTGGTCTAGCCCTTGCAAAGTATGAGCGAGGCCCTGGATTCAGGGCCCCCAAGTACTGAAAACAAAACAAAACCAGTATGGGAGCAGAGCTGGGACGGGAATGAGGAACATCTCAGCCAGTATGTTCAGTCCTCCTTTCTGAGACTACAACAGGAGGGATAGAAGGTAGAACTCTTGAAGAATGCCACTAATTTAGGCTGTTTTGGGGTTAAAGGAGAGGGGTGAGGGGTGGGGAGGCCCAGGGGAGAGGCATTAGCACTGGTGATGGGGGAGGAAGGCCGTCTGAAATATCTGCACTCAGCAGCAGGTGAGAAGCCCTGATACTCCTTTGGAGCAAGACTATTGTGATGAGGCAGCTCCTGCTGGGAGGAGGACAGAGGGAAAAGGGACTGGAAGGGACACCAGACTCACCCTCTCAGCCCTCAGGTGGGAGCCTTCGCCTGCTCAACCTGGTGGGGGCAAGGGGCAGACAGGCACCTGCTTGAGCTGTTCCAGCCTGGCAGTCAAGCTTGAAGGTTTGAAGGGCAAGGAGCTGGTGGGTGAACAACGAGGGAAAGAAGCCCAGGGGATATGCCTATTGAGCTAGACCTGGCATGGCAGCTTTCTAACACACCATGTACAACAAGCCTCCCTGGAGTATGTGCCTTGGATGTCTTTGGAAAGTGGGCTGCTGGACAACTCCAGCTCACTGCTGGGTCTGGAGGGACAGAGAGAGAGAGACAGACAGAGAGACAGAGAGGGACATAGAGGGAGGGGGGGAGAGAGAATGAATATGAGAGAGAGAGAGAGAGAGAGAGAGAGAGAGAGAGGGAGAGAGAGAGAGAGAGAGGGGAGAGAGAGAATGAATATGAGAGAGACAGAGAGACAGAGAGAGAGACAGAGACAGAGAGGGAGAGAGAGAGAGAATGAATATGAGAGAGAGAGAGAGAGAGAGAGAGAGAGAGAGAATGAATATGAGAGAGAGAGAGAGAGAGAGAGAGAGAGAGAGAGAGTGTTTGCGCGCATGCACTTGTGCCTGTGTGTCCCGGTATGTGACTGCAGCCTGCATCCTCCCCACCAGCCTCCCCCTCCCCTCTAGCCACCCTGGGATTGGTGACTCTCAGTCCCTCCCCTTGGCTCCCCCAGACCCTCCCAGAGCCTTTATCAGGGAGCTGGGACTGAGTTCCTGCTATTTTGCAGAGCCCCTCCACTCTCTTTCTCTGCAGCAGCACCAGTGTGTGAGGAGTGGGGTGTGTTCCCAGCCAGCTCCCTGATCCTGCCAGTTCATCTAGCACCAAGCTCAGAGCGGCTCCACAGGTAGGCATGACGGGGAGAATGTTGGATGGACTGAGGCTGGCACGGAGGGTCAAGGGAAAGAGTCAGGAGGGAATAAAGGAGATGGCAGCCTTTGACAGATGAGCAGAGAACTGGGAAGGTGAGCAGAAAGTGCCTGTAGGGTGGAGCGCTAGTTCATGTTTGGAACAGGGAGGAAGTCTCTTTAGGGTTTTTCAGACTCACTCTTCCACACCAGAAAGTTTTTGCATAAGTTTTGGGATTATCTAGTCCTGGAAAATAGTAACCAGGATCCCTCCTCAAGCCAGCTAAGGAAACTGAACAGTGCATGTCCTATAAATCTATTATCTTCCTTGTGAGCTAGAATCCCCAGCACCACCGCACCACTGCTCATTATCAGGGGCACATCTTGGAGAGATGTCTAAAGAAGGAGCAGGGACACTGAGCCCAAAGGGTGCACCTCCTTATCAGAGTTTCATTCTGCTCTCCAGATCAGGACTCAGATGGGAGAGTTGGGGGCTGGGAAAGCAGGGTCAAGCCTAGCTATAGGTCATGAAGGTCTCCTCCATTTCCACCACGCTGTGTCTTCCTCACCTAGGGTCCATCCCTTTGCCCTCCCAGGCACCATGAGGACCACTCTGCTGTTTGCAGCCATCCTGGCCCTGAGCCTGGCTCAGAGCTTCGGGGCTGTCTGTGAGGAGTTGCCGGAGCAGGTGGTTCCTGGTGGGAGCCACAGCAAGGTAAGGCACCCCCTGGCAGAATCCTGGAACATCATGGGGACCCAAGGGTCAGCCTGGCTGGACAGGTGCAGGGAAGAAAGGTGGGCGGGCAGGGTTGGGAGTTAAGTGGGTGATCCGTCTAAGGGTATTTTTCTCCCATTGGATTTCTCCACTTCTCTGGTCCTCTCATGTTCCCATTGTCTCCAGGGTATGGCTGTGTTTCTGTCTCTGCATGTCTTTGACACCTTGTACATAAAAGAGGCCCTACAAGTATGTTGTTTGTTTGGTTGATTGGTGATTAGATGGTATTCTGAAGGGTGAGCTAGGGTGGTCTAAGGTTTTCCTCCTCCCCTCACCCATCCTGGTGCTGAGGACTGAACCCAGGGCTTTGCACTTGTGAGGCAAACGCTCTACCACTGAGCTAAATCTCCAACCCCATGGTCTAAGGTTTTCTGTGGTCTGGCTCAGGTTCTGCCCCCTGGTAGGGCACAGATATCCTATACTCCTTGGTTGATAAGAAACACAGAATTTCTCTCCCAAGTGGTCATTTGCATGCTACTTCACCTACCAGTTATGTGTATTCTTTTATTTTAAAAATGCAAATAATTTCCCTTATCAGCTGCATATCTACACTTGTAACCTCAGGTGCTTTTAAAATCCCAACCTTTCTCCCTTTCTTCCTTGTCCACTAGCCTCTGGTTAGAAGAGCAAAACAAAAAAACCAAAACAAAAAGCCAGGCAGAGCCCCAATTTTCAAAGTTCCTCAGAGAAAAAGAATAGGAATTATCAGGGTTGGGTGCAGGAGGAGTTCA
This sequence comes from Pedetes capensis, assembly GCA_007922755.1. Classification (NCBI taxonomy): domain Eukaryota; kingdom Metazoa; phylum Chordata; class Mammalia; order Rodentia; family Pedetidae; genus Pedetes; species Pedetes capensis. The sequence continues at coordinate 17,137 of VMDO01022881.1, read as the reverse complement.
GGGAGGAAGTCTTTTCAGGGTTTTGAGATGACAGCAATTACATTGGTACAAATGCTTTTAAGATGATTACAGGTGGGACTTATTACAAATTCAGTGTGCGAAGTCTAACCGCCTCTCCAGCTTCAATCTGTTTAGCATCTCATTACAGGAGGTGGGCAGAGTATTTGAACAATTTGGGAAAAGTGGCTGCCAGGAAGCTGTGTGCTGGGCCAAGAGAGAGAGATGACCAGGGAAGCCTTGCAGGTGGCAGCAGTTGTATCAGATCCAAACAACCAGAATCCATTGAAAAATGCCAAGGGAATGCCAAATATAGGCTGGACCCTGCATTTGGAGCTGCAAAGTTCCATCCTGGGATAGTTAGAATCTCCTGGTTCCTCAGAGACAAACCTGTTGGAATGGGCAAACCTTGGGCAATGAGATGGCCCCTCTACCCCTCTTGGTTAATGAAAGAGAGAGATTGCCCCTCTCCTAAGGGTCTGTGAGGATGAAGGAAATTGGGGCAGGGAGAGGGTAGCATGCACGTGCCTAGGCAACTCAATTGGTATGCATGGAGGTGCTTCCTGGATGAATGCACTTCTGTGTGTCCATAGCAGCCCAAGGACACCTAGGCTGAGACTCAAAGTAAGGACCACTTCACCTTAGCTCCCCTCACCAAATACAACCAACATCACTGTCTCTCTGTGGCTCTAATTAACTGGGTATGTGGCATGTACCCACTACCCTGCTGTCCCCAAGTTGCTAGAAAAAAATTCGGAGAATAATCAAGTGCCTCTACAGGGCAGCATCTCCAGACTCTGGGGTTCTGAGGTGGGGGTGGAGGAGGGATGGCTTTCTGGGCCTGTAGCCTTCCCAAAATTCTAGATTTGTGGTAGTAAAGAAAGAGGGAGGAAAGCCAGAGGCGGAAAGCCATGGAGAAGAGAGAATGGGAGGCAGGGGAGAAATGGAGAGTAGCATCCCTGGATATGGCACCGAGCAGGGGATTCTCAGGTTTGCAGGTGTGCCCCACTGCCACCTGACCCTGGGACTGAGAACTGTCTGTGACTCTCAGTCTGTGAGCACAGACCAGAGGACACCTACTCTGTCCAACGGGCCTTTCTTACAAGTGGGGGAATTTATGGCTCACTCTCTTAGTGGGACAATCACATCCTTGGGCAAACTGGTTCCTGACATGCCAGGGAGGAAAGAACCTATGGCCCTTGTCACTGAGAGGTGGTAGGAGCCGAGATGGGGCTCCAGGAGATAATCACTCTTGAGCTTGGGAGATAGCATGATTAACTGTCCCAGTCTGAGAAAGTTCTGCATCCCAGGAAGTTTTTAGACCTGGGTGATCAGTTGGCTAACTTACAGGGATGCTTCCACCAGGACTTCTCAAACCTCACTGTGCATGTGAATTCACATGGGAGTTGGTCAAACACAGATTCCATCTCAGCAGGTCTTGGGGAAGATTCTGCATTTCCAACAAGTTCCTAGCAGTGTTGGGGCTGCAGCTGGCCAATAGGCAATACATTGAGCACTTCTCTTCCAGTACAAACCAAAGAAAATCCTGAAAGGAACAGGGTGTTGGATTCAGCTGTGATGGGTTCAGGATGAGGGTGTTTTGTGTGGGAAGAGGGCAAGTGGATGGGGAGTGAGCCTCCAGCCTCAGCTCTCTGTTCCCCTCCCTACAAGGACACGGATCTCTACCAGCTGCCCCCCTCCTTGTTGCGGAGACTCGTCGACAGCCGCTTAGTCTCTCTGGAAGGACTGCTGAGAGCGCTGAGCAAGGCTAGTGTGGGTAGGAGGCGGCCTTGGGAAGAGAGGGGTTGGGGGGCAGGATTTGGAATATTAGATAGGCCTGGAAGACCCCCTCAGGTGGGAGGGAGATGGGGAATAGCTTAGTGATCCAAACCCTGCTCTAACCATTGTGTTCCACTTTCCATTTATACAACTCATTCTTGGTTTATCAGATCCTAAGGAATCAGCACTTCCCCATAAACGTGAGTAGCCTCTTCTCCGTCCCTATCTCTCCTGATCATGTGCCTAGAGTTCCATGGCATGGGGCCCAGGGGCCATTTTGGCTGGCCCTGTCTCAGCTGGTGCAGACAATATGCCAGCTGCAACTGCTCAACCAGCTTTTCTGAGTGGGAGAGGACACAGGGGACCTAGGAGGAAGCAGATGTGAGGGGCATGAGAGATTGGCCTCCACTGGCTGGTCATTGAGAACCTGGTGGCAATGAGATTCTAAGCCAGGCACCTGCTATGGTAGAGAATTCTTGAAACATGGAGGAGGAGGAGATAGGCAGAGAAGGGAGTGGGAAGGATATGCCTGCTAGCTGTGGGGGGTCAGGCAGGGCAAGATAGAGAGACCATCCTGCTGTAGTGGCACGCCATTTGGGAGGCTGAGGGAGGAGGAGTCTGAGTTTGAGGTGACCCTAGGCTACATAGCAAGTTCCAGCCCAGCCTGGGCTACATAGCAAGACCCTGGAGAGAGGGAGAGATAGAGGGAAAGGGAGATGGGGAGGGAGAGAGAAAAGCAGAAATCAGAAACCCAGTCTCAGAAGTCTTGACACATGTGTGGAAAGCATCACTTCTTCTGTTGACAGTGTTGGCCTTTTTCTGCAGGTGATATGCATGATTTTTTTGTTGGACTTATGGGCAAGAGGAACAGCCAACCAGGTAGGAGAGTGTGTGTGTACAGTGGAAGGGTTTGGGGTACTGGCAAGGATATGTCAGAAACCAGGGGCCTCCAATTTGTCACCAGAGGGAAAGATGTGACTTTCTCAGTTGTACTGAGTGCTTCTTGGCCCCTTCTCAATTAGCTTGGATTCAAAGTTGGGCTCAGCTGCCTACCTGGGCCCAGAGTAGGGGGTTTTTCTAAGATAGTCCTGCTGTATCTGGGAGAGGGGCTGGGAGGCTCTTCTGCCTCCCCACTCCTCCAGCTCTGTCTTCTAGTGGTGCCCTTCACAGCCAGGCTGCCCTTCACTGTTGGGACAGGGTGTAGGTTCTGTTCAGAAAAATTCTTCCTAACTGTGCTGTTTCTCCACTCCAGAGACCCCTACTGATGTGAATGAAGAGAACACCCCTAGCTTTGGCACCTTCAAATATCCTCCCAGTGCAGAATGAGGTAAGCACTGTTGGCTGGGAAGAGGGAAGGACTGTGGGGTGGGGGTTGCCAGTTGTACATTTCCTCGCATGCTACAGACATTAATGCCCAGGAACTTGCCCTAAATTGTACAAGTACATTGCCAATGCCCAGCACACTGTGGGTCAAATGCAGTGACATTTAGAGGCATGTGTGCATGCATAGACACTCACCCCTCTTTTTTATGTCTTTCCCCTGTGTGGTGGACCCCAATGATTATTGAACAGAAAGAGTGGTGGGAGATGGGGAGAAAAGGGCTTCCCTTGGGACTTCTCTGCTAGGAAGCTTGTATTGCTTAGACCTCATTCTCTTGTGATCTGTGCAAATGATGGAGACATCACCATCCAATCACTACAGGTACCATGTCCAATTCACAGGTGAAGTGTTTGCCTCCTGGGCAAGCCTAACTTGTAGACTCAGTTAGAATCCTAAATTCCAGCATAAAGCACAGTCAGACACTGGGTGACTTAGGAACAGATGCAAGAGACTCTAAAGTCTAATGGGAACATCTGGAAAGAACATCATATCCTCTGTGCCACATAATGGATCAGAGTATGACTGGAGTTTAAATACTAGATCTGCCATTCTCTAACTGCGTCTGCTTGGCTAAGTTACATAATTCTTCAGTTTCTTCATCTGGAAAATGAGGACGATGATAGTATCTCCCAGAGTTGCGGTTTTGAGGATGGAGTATCGGTAAAGTGTTCAGAACAGTGTCTGGTACACAATGCATGTTAGATCTATTATGGCTCTTCCAGCCTGGGAAGGGGTGTGGTGTCCTAGTGTGTCCCCTGGCTGGCTCTGGTCTGCCTACTGGGAGCTGTGTGGACCAGACCTCATGCCTGAGTGGGCTGACAGATTTCTTACATGTCCACAAGTGTGAGAGTCCCCCAGGGAAATGTCTAGTCAAAATATGGAAGCTTCCGCCTGGACACCATCAACCCACACACGGCAAAAGCAGCCCATCTGATGGCTTCTTTTCACTAGCTTCCAAAGACAGGAGTGATAAGGACAGAGAGGGATGGAGAAGCCTCAATAATCATGCACAGCCTCCTGCCTTTCCCCTTTCCCCCCGGAACTCACACTCACGTCTAGGTGGCTAGCCTGAGACCCAAGGAGCTGGCTCTTGATACTGCCTGTGTATGACTCCCCAGAACCAGAGTGTGGGTCTGGCCCCCCATTTATTGTTGGGTGAGAGGGCATAAAAAAGTGTAATAACTGTAACTTGCTGATTACATGGTACTTACTGTATCATTTCACTCTCATTAAATGGTTATTTCAGTCCTGCCGACGGCCAGATAATTATACGGGCAGCTATAGTGGGATGACATACTCTTCTTCAGCAGTATGCACCGGCCATAAAGATAATTACAGTGCAATTTTGCCATAGTATTTTATACAAATGGCAAAAACAAGTGCATTGTGGAAATATGCTTTTAATGTCTGCCGGTGAATCCAAGCTCTTTCAGGGGTACCAGGCCCATAATTGCAGTTTTCATAATCTCAGCATTGAGGGAGCATTCTCAACCTGTTAGGTGCCAGGCAGACTAGGACATAAGATCCCTGGGGGCTAGCATTTAAACTTAGATCCAGATTAGATGAGCTGTATCAACATGGACCATTGTGTCTTATGTCATTCACATGAAACTGCTGAAACAAAATGATGGTGGGGGGGGCTGTCCTTCTGCAAGGTTTCTGGGGAGGAGACTGGATAAGACAGGGGGAACATTAGCACCTAGGTGCCTTGGGTGGCTGTGTGTTTGTCAGGATCTTGGGGGTGCCAGATGAGATGAACATGGTCACTACACCTTTCTGCATGGACTCCACAGACCAGGCCACTGGGTTTAGCATGATAAACATGGCATCAGGAAGTGACAAGCACCTGCCACTAGGAGAGTGTCAAAGGCTGCAGGGATGACTCAGGGTTAAAACTTCCCTGCTCTCTGCTCCCTCATAGATGCCAAGTGGGTGGTCAGTGGAAGTTTTATAGGATAAAGTTGTGACTTGGGTGGTTTTTCTTTTTTTTGGTCCTTAGCACTCCACTTCTGGACTCCTGGGCTGTATTGTGAAGACACTGTTCCCTGTCCCCAGCCCAGATGCATGCTCTTCTATTTCTTTCTTCCCTATGCCTGTAACATTCTTGTGTTTTGACTCCTTCCCCATCCCTTCTAACCCAACCTGGCATAGAAACTGCTTAGTGAATATCCCCAATCCCCATGGGCATTGACTGTAGCTTCCATAGATTGACTATAGTTTCTGCAGTGTCCTACATTAAAAATACTATATTTGTTTCTCTTCAACAATAAAGAATTTTTACTTATGAGTAATGGGATGTATTATTTGGTTGGTTGATAAGTGAGTTTTTCTTTTCTTTGACTCTTCCAGCTACATAAAAAATATACACACACATAAATATACATACACCATATTTGAATAGAAATATATTCATTTTGTGTGCACATTGATTGTCCCAATATTACCTTACATAGTGCTTCACACAATTAGTATCAGATTTATTTAGTGATTAAAAGAATAAATACATGAATTTGGAATTCCAAAACTCAAACTTTCATGGACAAGTTTTAGATAAAGAAAAAGCAAGCCAGGGACTGTGGTGTGAGCCTGTAATCCCAGTGACTCATGAGGTTGAGGCAGGAGAATTATGAGTTTGATGCCAGAGGCAGCCTGTGCAACTTAGCAAGACCCTGTCTCAAAAAAAAAAAAAAAAAAAAAAAAAGAAAGAAAGAAAAGGGTATGGGTGTGCAACTCAGTGGTAGAACATTTGACTGGTATGCACGAGGCACTGGGTTCAACTCCCCAGTACTGTAAAAACCACCACAACAACAAAACTCTGAAAGGCTTGTCTGTATTTCTAGGATGGGTGGAGATCTCACTCTCCAATTCTGACTCTGCTTAATTAGAAAGGGAGGTGGAGATCAAGGCTGTGTAAAGACCCTGCCACGGAGGAGGGTGTGCCTGTAGCACTGAATTGTTCTGTCTCCAAATGTCAAGTATGGGTTCTGTGACAGATCCTAGTGATATGAGAAAGTGTCCCCCACACAGATTTTATAGTGTAGCAGGGCTGTGGACAAGCAAACAACTTGATCCAGCAAGGATGGAGAGTGGACAGGGAAGTTACTGCACAGGCCAAGAAACGAGCAAATAAATGCCTTCAGCATTAACTGGCTACATTAGTTATACAAAGGGAAATAATTTATTTCAGGTTTCTCATATGATAAGCATGTCACCGCCCTGATAGCACTGGCCTAGTAGTCCCCAGAATGTATAAGTCACCTAAATATGACAGGTGTGTATATATTTTATTAATATGTGTCAAAGATCACAGCCCACTAGAATGGCCTGGGAAATCCCTGGGCTCCCTATATTAGCCTGGCATGGGGGCCTTGGTTATGCTCATGAATTGACTGATACAAAGCTGACACTCAGCTCTCCCAAGACAATGTCAGGACAGGATGTTGGGGCCAGAGGCCCCTTCCTGAAGTCCTTTTACTTCAGTGAATGTCCTACATTCTGAGAGCAAGACTATGGCCATTTTGGACTGATAGCTGCATAATGGGTTGGAAAAAGGAGAGAGCTCATTGTTATAGCCAGAGGTCATAGAATGCCCTCACCCTAGATCCTATGGCCTTTCTCCAGGAAGGCATCTCTCTGATTTTTCAAATTTAGCTATCTATAGGGTTGAAAGAGTTGGGATTTAGCTCAGTTGGTAGAGTGCTGTTCTGCAGTCTCTGAGGTCCTGAGTTCGATTCCCAGCACCGCAAAATGGGAGAAGGACATGGCGACCCACTCCCAAGGCAATCCCGAAACAGTCAGCCATTGAAAACCCTATGAGGGTCGCTATGAGTTGGACTCGACTCGACGGCACCTAACAACAACAACAACAACATAGGGTTGAAAAGTGGGGAGAATTTTGCTGAGTCTGGGGAATTTCTTTGGGTTATAAAAACTTCAAGAGTTGGTTCTGCTCAGACTTGGAGTTAGGCATATATACTGAGATGAAACACCAAGTAGAAGCATAAATGCAGAAAGGTTGCTCTCTGGTGGGGCTGACAGAAATTACACTACTAGGGATTCTAGGAAAAATAAAGACAAATTTTAAATCAGGTCCCTTCCTGCTCATTTGCTCGCTCGCGTGCTCTCTCTCTCTCTCTCTCTCTCTCTCTCTCTCTCTCTCTCTCTTTCTCCCCCTCTCTTCTTTTTCCTTTTCTTTTTTGAGACAGGTTCTTAATATACAGGCCACACTGGCCTCAAATTCACTATGTAGCCCAGGCTACATTTAGCTTTGTGCATATGAGTCATCATGACTGTGTGGTGATTTACTTTTGAAAAAGACTTCAGCATAAACAATATAAACTTTCATCTACACCATTCAGATAGTTTCTTAGCTCATAATGTTTACTGGGGTCAACACTCCAGGATGGTTAAGGCAGCTGGTTAGAAAGGTTGAATAGACATGGTCCTAACAAGTCCTGCACCTCATGTCTCTTGAGTTCTGGCGGAGGTCTGGAGCCTGCTGGTTGTGTGATGTTCACATGCCACAGTTGAGGGGGCTAGACCTGCCATTGGAACATTGCATCAGCCTCCAAATGTCCCTTTCACTAAAGAGAAAAGTGGAATTCTCCATCCTCAATCTATACAGACAGGTTGCATGGCTGTTTTTGTGACTCCTTGCTAATAAATGCTATATATTTGGCAGCACATGGTACATAGCTTGTTTTCAATATCATCTACCACTCGTTAGTGAGGTTATAGAAATGAAGACCCATAATCTCCCAAATTCGTCAAGAAAATTGACCATTACTGGGTGACTGTCGGGAGCCATAGGCCCAACATGAGTTAAAAGGCAATGCCTACCTAAAGGGCTGCATGACAGACGTGACCATAGCAGGAAGCTCTGCTACCTGTGGAATGAGGAAACAGCACATCAGAGGCTCTGCTGAACTTTGTTCCTTGATTGTCTCTTTAGTTACCATATTAACTTGAGTATAGATCTGAACTTTGTTCCTTGATTGTCTCTTTAGTTACCATATCAACATGAGTATAGATCTGAACTTAGTTCCTTGATTGTCTCTTTAGTTACTATATTAACATGAGTATAGATCTGAACTTTGTTCCTTGATTGTCTCTTTAGTTACTATATTAACATGAGTATATATCTGAACTTTGTTCCTTGATTGTCTCTTTAGAATTAATCTGTTGCTGGGGGCTAACTAAGCTGATTATAAACCTTGACTGTTACAAAGTCCATTGCACTGCAGTTACCTTTGTGATCTATTTTTAGTATCTCCTTGAGTTACTATATAAGCATGAGTATAGAGAATAAAGTTTTGCTCAAGACCATCAGTCTTGGCCTCTTCGTCTCCTTCATCCTCAGCTCTCCCCTTCACCCGGATGGACCGAGGTAGGTGATCAAAGTGGCTTATATCCCTCCTCATTCATCCATCAAGGAATTACTGAACCCCACCATGTGCCTGAGCTGGGAGGCCCAGCTGCCGGCTATCTTAAGGCAGTGTATGGGATGGGATAGGAGAGAGGATGAAACCAAAGGGTCCTGGAGCTTTGGGCTTTTTCTTTGTTGAGGAGGCACAGTGTGGTGCCCAAGACCCCTAATGTGTTTGGTGGTGGTGCGGAAGCAGACAGGGTAAATAGTTTTAGTTTGATGACTACCCTTGAGCAGGAGAATTTGATGATAGGATTCGGGAGAAGGGTGAGGAGGCACAGTGGTTGAGTTCTAGAAAGAGTCAGGGAGGACAGGCTTCAGGAACTGGCCTGGGCTGTCAAGGTACAGTACATCCTGTGACTTCTTTTGTCTGGCCATCAAAGTGGAAGGAAGAACAGCAGAGGATTTTTGGAAAGGTCTACCAGTGGCCTAGCACTAAAGTGCTCTTTCATTTGTTCATTCATTCATTCATTCATTCACACAGGTTTTATTAAGCACTTATCATCTGTGCCACCTACAGCCATAGCCCTGTGGCGTCCAATCCCGTCAGATCTCGGAAGCTAAGCAGGGTTTGGCCTGGTTTGTACTTGCATGAGAGACCACCTGGGAACACCAGGTGCTGTAGGCTTGGGAGAAGGACAGGACAACCCCTTCCCAAAAATTAATTTGCCATTGAATACCCTATGAATAGCAGTGAATCCCTGACAATAGTGTTTCATCTGTTGTACGTAGGGTTGCTATGAGTAGGATACTGACTGGAAGGCACCTAACAACAACATCATCTGTGCCAGCAAGTGTAGTAAGAGTAGAGACAGGGTTGTGCGCAAAACCACGGGTCTCTGCCTTCCCGAAGCTCATAGCCTAGTGGAGGAGACATAACCAAATAAGCTTACAAGTCTTTGTAAAACGGCAACAGCGGATGTTCTGAGGAGAAGCTTTGAAACCATGAGAGAGACAGGGAACAGGGAGCAGAGTTCGGACAGGGCTTTTCACTTCTCAGGAGCAGTGGAAGAAGCGGGCAGTCCTCGCTGAGATGCACCAGCGCTTGGAAGAAGCCAGGCTGCGGGTAGGCGCGGGCTCGCAGGGGACCCCGCCGTCGGGGGACGCTGCCTCCTCTCGGGCGGCGGGGGGCGCTGGGGGGCGCTGCGGCCGTGCGGCGGGGGGCGCTGCCTCCTCCGGGACGGCGGGGGGCGCTGCGGGCCGGGCGGCCGGGGCGGCCCGGGCCGGCGCGGCGAACGGCGCGGCGGATGGAGAGTCTGGCCGCGGCCGGCGGCGCCGCCTCCTCGTCGGGCCAGGCACGGCGGGCCGGGGCCTTTGTGTGAGCCGGCGGCGGCTATGGTGCTCAGGCCCCGCGGAGCTGGGTAAGCGCGGCCGGGCGAGGGCTGCCCCTGGCCGAGCCGGACCTCGGCATGGCCTTTCTGCCATTCTCGCTGGGCCCCTCCTGCCCACTCCCCTCTGCCGGCCCCGTCCTCCCTCCGCGTACCACCGGGCTGGCGCGCCAAGGCTCCCGGGCCCTCCTTCGGCCCAGCGCCCGCCGCGTCCCGGTCCCTGTCCCCGCCCCTCGCTCAGGGTCGCCAGCCCGGGAGAACCCAGCACTGTTTGGCTGGGCAACCGAGGTGCTTGGGCCACCCAGGTGGAGTGCCCCAGCCCGATCCAGCGCCCTGCCCTCGAGGATTCGACCCTTACCGCGGCGCCACCAGATTGTTGAGTGTCTTCTTCGGAAGTTCCCAATCTCCCCCTTTGCACCAGCGTTGAGGCTTCCCGGTGCCCCGACCCGCCCACCCAGGATGAGTAGCCGTCAGGGCCCTGTAGATGCGTGGCTGGTACCCAACAATACTCAGAAGCTTACTGGGCCCCAGAAAAAGTTGGGAGTTGTTGGTAGATTGTGGTGAGATGGAGAGAGGGGCTGTGCTGCGCTGGGCCGGTCATGAGACTGAGCAAGCAGGCAGCTAGCAGCTGCTCCTTAGGTGTGTAGGAGTTGAAAAGGGAAAAAGAAGTATTGAACATGGCTGTAGGAGCCTTATCTACCTAAAAGATGTCTATCTTAAGGTATCAAATTGTTAGTAAAAGGTCAACATAAGCATAAACCCTGAAAAGGGTGGTAAAAAGAAAACATATCCAACTAATAGTAAATACTACACTTTAGGTTTTACTTTGCTTTCTCCTTTGGCTCTGAAGGTTAAACTTCATCCACAGAATTCAAGGAATGTGGTAAAGCAGCATGCCAAATGGCTCTGTGTTGTAGAAGGGCCACAGAGTCGGCATGTAGTGTAGGTAGGGAGACATGGGAATTTGAGAATGTGAGATTTATTTAGAGATTTATTGAGGGGTTCAAAGGACACAGCAATGGCAGAAAGCTAAAAGGTGATGCACCCATATCTTTTCCTCAGTAGCGTATGGTGCTTTGATAATTGTGAGGGAAGAGAGTACACTCAATGAGGTAATAAAGCATGTATTTAGGAGGAGGTTAATAGAGAAATTTGAGCCAGTTGCTCTGGTATGAAAGAGAGAATTGTGTTCCATAGAGTGCCTTCTGCTCACCTCTAAGGGGCCTAGAACTTCCCTTGCTGACTTTATTTTGAGACATGTTCTTGCTATGTAGTCCAGGCTCACCTCGAACTCACCATCCTCCTGCCTCAGTCTCTCAAGTGCTGAGATTCCAGATGTGTGTCACAATTGGCCTGTTACTTTTTTCTTCTTTTCTGTACTAGCGGGTTGAACCCAGGGCCTTGTGTATGCTGGTCAAGTGCTCTACCACTGAACTGCACCCTATGTCCTTTTAAAATTTTGAGATAGTGTCTCACTAAGTTGCCCAGCTGTCTCTGACCTTGAACTTTTAATACTCCTGCCTCTGCATCCTGGATAGCTGGGATTACAGGAGGGTGCCATGGTGACTTTTAAAACCAAGCTAATCAGAGTTTTTTTTTTCACTCCTTTGGGTTTTGTCATGATGGTCTATGTTTAGGTATATGCAGGGAGACATGTCTTTGTCTCTGCATTGTTGCTGTCTTTGGCCTCAGCAGAATGGAACAGCTTTCCATGTCCATTCCCTCCTGTTCCCTGAGGCTTGGATGCATTCAGAATGGTGGTATTTTCTCTTACAGAGTCCTTTTCTTGCAAGGATGTGTTGGCCATCCATCTTTTTATCTTGCTGTCTACAGATTAACTGGGCTGATAAGGAGGCAACTTTGTAGGAGCTGCTAAGATGGGCATGAGGATCAAACTACAAAGTACCAACCACCCCAACAACCTGCTGAAGGAACTCAACAAGTGCCGGCTTTCGGAGACCATGTGCGATGTCACTATTGTGGTGGGGAGCCGCTCTTTCCCAGCCCACAAGGCCGTGCTGGCCTGCGCAGCTGGCTACTTTCAGAACCTCTTCCTGAATACTGGACTCGATGCTGCCAGGACGTATGTTGTGGACTTCATTACTCCTGCCAATTTTGAGAAGATTCTGAGCTTTGTCTACACTTCAGAGCTCTTCACAGACCTGATCAATGTTGGGGTCATCTATGAGGTGGCTGAGCGGCTGGGTATGGAGGACCTTCTCCGGGCCTGTCATTCCACTTTCCCTGACCTGGAGAGCACTGCTGTGGCCAAGCCCCTGACCAGCACCAGTGACAGCCAAACTAGTACCATGAGTTGTCCTTCAGCAGATCCTGCCCATCCCCTTGGAGAACTCCAGGCTGGCGGGGAGCACTTTGGTCCTGATAGAAACTATGTGTTGCCCAATGATGCTGGAGGAAGCTATAAAGAGGAAGAGAGAAATGTTGCCAGTGACACTAATAACAGCCTGCCTCTGCCGCAGCCACCACTGCCATCAAAGACAGAAGACCATGATGCCCCTGCTCCATTCACACCTGCTCCCAGTCTTGTGACCCAGCCAGTCCTAGGCAATGTCAGCACAGGCATCCAGAGCAGCACGAGCTCTTGCCAGCCATACAAAGTTCAAAGCAATGGAGACTTCAGTAAAAATAACTTCTTTATTCCGGACAATGCAATAGACATTGCCACTGGGGCCAACTCCTGTCTGAGCAATAGTGACCACTCCAAAGATCCAGGCTTTGGGCAGATGGATGAGCTGCAGCTAGAGGACCTAGGGGATGATGATTTGCAATTTGAAGACCCTTCAGAAGAGATTGGGACGGCTGAGGAGGTAATTGAGCTGAGTGATGACAGTGAGGACGAGCTGACTTTTGGAGAGAATGACAATCGGGAGAATAAGGCCATGCCCTGCCAGGTATGCAAGAAAGTTCTAGAGCCCAACATTCAGCTGATCCGGCAGCATGCTCGAGACCATGTGGACTTGCTGACGGGCAACTGCAAGGTCTGTGAGACCCACTTCCAGGACCGAAACTCCCGGGTTACCCATGTTCTGTCCCATATTGGTATTTTTCTCTTCTCCTGCGACATGTGTGAAACGAAGTTCTTTACCCAGTGGCAGCTAACCCTTCACCGACGGGATGGAATATTTGAGAACAATATCATTGTCCACCCCAATGAGCCCCTGCCTGGGAAACTGGGTCTCTTTTCAGGGGCAGCATCCCCAGAGTTGAAATGTGCTGCCTGTGGGAAAGCATTGGCCAAAGATTTCCATGTGGTCCGAGGCCATATCCTCGACCATCTGAACTTGAAGGGCCAGGCCTGCAGTGTCTGCTACCAGCGCCACCTCAACCTTTGCAGCCTCATGTGGCACACGCTCTCCCATCTGGGCATCTCAGTCTTCTCCTGCTCTATCTGTGCCAGCAGCTTTGTGGACTGGCACCTCCTAGAGAAGCACATGGCTGTGCACCAAAGCCTGGAAGACACCCTCTTCCACTGCCACTTGTGCAGCCAGAGTTTCAGGTCAGAGGCTGCCTACCGCTACCATGTTAGTCAGCACAAATGTAACAGCAGCCTTGACGTGCGGCCTGGTCTGGGGCTGCAGCACTCAGCCCTCCAGAAGCGAAAGCTGCCAGCAGATGAGTTTCTGAGTGAGGAACTGGCTCTGCAGGGCCAACCTGGGAACAGCAAGTATAGCTGCAAGGTCTGTGGCAAAAGGTTTGCCCACACAAGCGAGTTTAACTACCACCGGCGGATCCACACAGGTGAGAAACCGTACCAGTGTAAGGTATGCCACAAGTTCTTCCGAGGCCGCTCGACCATCAAGTGTCACCTTAAGACCCACTCAGGGGCGCTCATGTACCGCTGCACGGTCTGTGGCCACTATAGTTCCACCCTTAACCTCATGAGCAAACATGTCGGTGTGCACAAAGGCAGCCTCCCGCCTGACTTCACCATTGAGCAGACCTTCATGTACATTATCCATTCCAAAGAGGCTGAAAAGAACCCAGACAGCTGACTGGGTCCCAGCAGAGCCAGGGGGAGCTCCCCGGCGGCAGCCAGGATGGTGATTTTTCTGAAGGCCATTGGTCCTTCCCCAGCTGAAGCTACAGTTTTGCCTTGCTAGGAATTCTATTCTGTGTTGTGTTTAAAGAAGAAATAGCACATAAGCTGTTACTGTTTTTGAGAAGCAACAGCCCTATCACATTTACCTCCATACGTGTTCTTGCCCATGAAGGGCTGCATTTTTTATTCTTTTGGGGCTGCTTTTGGGATCTAGTCAAGCAGTTGTGTCAACTAGGTCCCCTTCCCCTGCCTCTCTAGTTTTAGTTTACTGATAGGTTTTATGCTGCTAAGAATCCAACCAACAGCCTCACTGGATAGAGGAGGTAGAGAGAGGTTTTCACTGTGGGTATTACTGCCAGACCTCCAACTAGGACAACCAGCTATGAGAAGGATTTGGGGAAGGTGGTCCTTCAGAAAGAACCAGTCAGCAGGGCAGCTCACCTCAGGTTCCACTGCTAGCCCTCAGCAGGGAAAAGGGAAAAGGTGTCAGGGATGGAGAAGTCTGCCTGCTGCAGGGCCTTAATCTACTGATTAGACAGTGAAATCTTTCAGCAGCTATATCCAAACTGGGGACCAAGCTTTCTGTTAAGGTTAAAAACTTTGGATGACTCCTTGCTGGCAGAAGGAGTGTCCCGTAGAGCCGCCAGATGGAGCAGCCTGGATGGACAAGAGAAGCAGCTCCTCCTTTCTCCTCATTTCCAAAGAAACATGATTTTGTGGAGTGACAGGCCAGGATGTCAGGTCTTCCCTGGGAAGGCAGAGAGGACAGGGAGCCACGTCAATGTAGTCATTTGTCATTCTGACCACTTCCAGTGACCTTGAGTTTCCTGGTGGAGGGGGGATGTCTCTGACAGCCTTGCCTTAATTTACATCCAGTCTCTCACCCAGAATGGTTTGGCATATGGTGTAGATGAGAAGACTGAGGTGGTGGAGTGGCAGACTGTGAGCCCTTCAGGATTAAAGGAACCCTAGTAACTGGTGGTGTGTAGCAAGGGTCCAAGTCTGTCTGTCAGTCCCAGTTGGGTAACCTGTTTACTTGTGCTAACAGTGGCGGAGCTTTGGCAGCTCACTTTTGACCTGCTGGAATTGATCCTGATCTGTCATTGTATTGCCTCCAGGGGGCACTGTTGGATGGCAGCTGGTTCAGGCCCACCTAGGTGACCAGGTCCATGTGGCTGTTTGCCTCCATTCTTAGTTGGTCTTTGAAGGGGTCTTGCCCAAAGAAGCCTGGAAGGAGAGGGCCCCCGACCTTGTGTACTTACAAGGTGGCATCTCAGTAGCTCATACTACCTCACCCTGCTCAGGTGAGCTCTGGGAGTCCCTGGCCTCTCCCCAACATTGCCCCCAGTGGAACTCAACAACACCCAAGGCTATTTCATAAGTGAGTGATTTTAATTAACTCACAAAGCCTTTTTGGATTTTAATGTATTTATTTATTTTTTTGTTTTTGTATACATATTACCCAGCATCTCCTTTGGATAAGGGACTTCAGGAAAATGAGTTTCTCCCTAGCGAGTAGCCATATTCCAAGGGATGGTCTTGACCACAGGTTTTGGGAACAGGGGTGTAACTCAAGCCTTTTAAACAAGTAAATTTTCTTCTCTCCAGAAGTCTCTAGCAGAATAAATCCAGAGGCCATTCAGACAATAGGTATAAATCCTAAAAAGCTTGGCTCAGTTAAATTCTCAGACCTTTTTATCTACCTTTCATGCTGTGATGGGGTAGATTGGGGACTGAGTTGAGGGGATCAAGTCACATGAAGGCCCTTTTTGCACAGTTTCCTGCCCTTTCTAAGCTTGGGTAGCCTCCTATCCTTGTGTATATTAAGACACATAGGAAAACCAAATCTCCATCCATGTTGGGCCTGTTGACTCTCTCCCTAGCCCTGAATTGAGAAGACCTTTGAGACCTCTGCAGGGCTCTCTGGTCAGATAATAGGACTGGTACAGTGACCAGTTAAAGGCCACCTTTCACCATCTAAACCCAATTTGGGATATTCTTGAAGGGAAATCAGTGCTGAGACTTCATTTATAACCGGCTTCCCACTTCCTAATATTGACCATTAGGAACTTAAGAAGGGAATGGGTAAAAGACTACAACCAAGTATCTGCTAATCTTCCCTAGACTATGGGTAAGGACGGAGGATTGAATGGTCAGTTTGAGAGAGGTGGTATTTACTGGAACCCAGCCAGGTAGCTGAGTGTGGATAAATACACTGAAGAAACCCTTTTCCTTAACAGAGGGCATCATGGATGCTGGGTAGTCTGTATACTTAACCTGAAACTGTGAAGTTTTCCCTTTTATGCCAGTAAACCAAAAAGCAGATCCTTGCAACTTTGCCCTTGAAACACCAAACAGAAAACTGTACCCTCTGATCCCCCTGAGGGTTAAGTGTTTGATCA
Organism: Pedetes capensis; assembly: GCA_007922755.1. Classification (NCBI taxonomy): domain Eukaryota; kingdom Metazoa; phylum Chordata; class Mammalia; order Rodentia; family Pedetidae; genus Pedetes; species Pedetes capensis. Next base: position 765 of record VMDO01022881.1, on the reverse strand, counting down.
GGGAGGCCCTTTTTGTCCCAGTCAGACATGTAGCAAGCAGGATCAGTAGTTCATGAGGCTCATTGACCAAACCCTGCCCCTCGGGGTGTCTCCCATGTTCACACCTGCACTCTCCCTCTATGAGAAGTCACATTTGCTTCCTCTGCCTCTAGCTCACCCTTTTCTGAGTTGTTTTACTTGAAACAGCAGATTGTGGCAGAGGGCACTGTAGGATACCTAGTGGAAGGTGTTCCACCAGGCACTGCCCCCTGCTGTATTGCTCTGACATTCTTTTTGACTCTTTTCTTCACCCATTTTCCCTTTTTCTTGTTCTGTACTCAGGCCCAGCTACATAATTTGCAGAGCCCTCTTGTTCATAAATCATTAGGAATTTCAAGGTGGCAATTGTAGAGCATTAAACCAAACTTGGTACCATTCCCAGCTTGTTTCCTAATGGGAAATGACAATACTTCTAAGGCATGCTGAGATAAATAGTAGAGACTGTTTGTGGCCAGAGGAGGGGATCAATGCCCTGGCCACTGACCCTTAATGGCTCATTGATGCCACAGCACCTGCTAGGAAGCTCTGCTGAACCCTAGTGTTCAGTCCTAAATTTTAAGACTCCAGAGTCCCTACAGTTCATAGCTCATTGGGAAAAAAGTTGAGGTGGGGATTGGGCCCAAGTAACCCCTAAGAATCAGGAAATGGGTAAAAGTTCTTATTGAGTTTATTCTGATCTATCAGTACCACTTTGTCTCCAGGACAAACTTTTGGGCTTAAATACCC
>VMDO01022880.1:0-32700 GCA_007922755.1 Pedetes capensis | reverse complement strand
TAGTTCCAATTTTCTGATCTCTTTGAGAGTGAACTCTGGAGTCCAATAACCTATATTTGAGTCCTTATCTAACCATTTACTACCTCTCTGACATGGGCAACTTCTTTAACATTTCTGTGGCTTTTCTCCTTTAAGGAACAAAGAAAATTATGATATCTACCTCAGGGTTATGGTGAGGATTATGTTGACTTCAGTCAATTACTTAGGAAAGTATTTAATACACATTGATCTCTAAAATATTAGCTATTATTACATTTTTATTGGATAAGGCCCAATTTTAATCTCCTTATTAAACAACCGAAGGTAAGTTTAAAAAGAAAAGTATCCACCAGAAGAAAGCAATCTGATACAAGGTTTAACCAAAAGATGTGGACATGAAAGAAAAAATATGTATCAGTAATGTAGCTACTCTTATTTGGTAGGTAGGATATTATACATATTCATATTTCACAAATGGGGAGAAGGACACCTAACAACAACATATTTCATACATGATCATCACAGGCAGGTGCTTCATAGTGTGGAAGAAGAGAATAGACATCATCTGCAATATTAACAGAGTAACTAAACACTTGGTTGCTCTCAAAGGCAGTGACTGTACTTGTTGAGAATTATAATGATATCTTACATTGGAGTTCTTACCATGGGTTTTTGACACTTAAATCTAAATATTATTGCTAGTGATGCCAGGAAAAAGGTGAAAACCATAAAAAAGCAATGTAGATGTCTGGGAATGATAACAAACTACACTCTTTGGTTGAATCTCTGTTTCCCTGAAGATGGGGAAAAAATGTGTGTTTAATATAGTCTGCATTTTGATTTTTGCCATTGCTATTCTGAGAAATTAATTACAATGATAAAAAATCAGATTCATTTTATTAAGATAATTTCTGCAAATTAGAATTTTTTACCCTACAACCTTATCTTATTAAGAATCCATGAGCTTAATAAAAGTAAAAAAGAAAAAACTGACATCAAAACAACTAACCATTGTTATAAAACAGCTCATTTCCAAAATATTGTTTTTGTGGAACAGAGAAAGCACATGCAAATGTTTTCCATTATCTCACTAGACTGTTATCCTAAATATACTATTCTTAATACCAGGACTTTCATAAACGCCTCATATTCTCTTTTCTATGAATACAATTAAATTTGCTTGAGATGTTCCTAAAGGGTTTGTTGTTGTTGTTGATGCTGTTCTTAAACTGAATGCTGAATAAATTGAGTAATTTTATGCACTCATTAAGATAACATATGCCTAATTATGTTTTTAAGGAAACTCTTCTCCATTTTTTAGCATAAAGTATAGACTAAATTGACAAAAAATAATGATGTAAAATACTGTAAGATTCAAAATAAAAATTGAGATTTGTAAAGAACTAGGTGCAAATAGTTATCTAGCATGTGGTAATTATAAATTTTTATACAAATTCAATTGTTTTGATGTGTAGTCATTCTCAGGAAATCCTATTTAATTATAATTGTGAACAGCATCCCAGTCTTTGTCTATTTTACTTTTTTTAGCTAATGTAGTAAATATTACTCAAAAAATTATGTAGATCGAATGAGTCATTTCTTGTTTTAAGATTACAAATCCTACATTACTTTCAAAGCCTTTCATCTTCATCCTTTGCTTTGCCTCTTACTTCATCCTAACACTTTTGAATCTCAAATTTTTCAACAGCAGTTTCCTGGTATTGTTATATTTCTAACCTCAATATTTCCCACATGCATCAGAGTTTGGTATTTTAGGGATTTTATTTTAGAAATTCCAGTTTACATCCCAAACTCATTACTCTATATACAGTTTCAACATAGATTTACAAAACAAGGTAAAAATTCTTAAAATAAACTTAGAGGATGGCATGTGGGAATAGAATGCTGGAAGTGAATTTTATGATGCAATATAAGAAGCTTTAATGTAAGAGATACTGGGATCACTTTACCAAGGGGAGAGTTTCTCTAACATATACTTGAACACAGTGATAAATCTGATGTATGTGGGAAATAGTCTGTCAGGTTTTACCTACATAGTTTTAATTTTTTCATCTTCTTTTTGGAAGCATAGACGTATTTTAATCTTTCAGTTTGCCTTTTTAAAAAAATTATCCCTTAATTAAAGATGTGGAAATATAATATAGCAGGAAAATAATGATTGAATAAGGAAAGTATTATATTAAGCAAATTATTTTAGCAAGAAATACATTTTAAGGAAAATAAGTCACAGCTCTTTGAATTTAAAGAAAACAAGGAAAGCAGTTTAGAAGAAAGTGAGTTGTCAAAGACCACTGCATATAGTGTGGAAGCCACCCATTCAAAGTACATACAACAGTTTGAAATTTGTGAGCAGATGACCACCTATGAACTACAGACTGTAATGAATGGCTATGTAAAAAGAGTTTAGTGTTATAATCAAAGAAAATTCACATCCAAATTAATCTGATGCATATTTAATGACATGCATAATCATTATTGTGTTTCAAAGTGATTAGTCATAATTGCTAAGGGGTTCACATAAATTACTATAATTAGTATTTCTCTTATACAGTCAAACTAAGTATTTCTAGGACTACCTGATGAGAAAGAAAGAAAAAAAACTAGAAGTGAGAACCTGTTTTAATGTCCCATTGAAGGAATAAAATGTTAGGAGAGACAACAGTATTTTAGTTTAATTCTCTTATTGTATTACTAAAAAACAAACCCTGAAGAATAAACCTGAAGAATAAACCAGAAAACCCTGAAGAATAAAAATTTAAAATTTCTATTTAGATTAGCTGAATCCAAAGTACAATAGTTCTTTCATTTTTCTGACATTAGCTTTTTGGCTCTGGAGTCTGTAGAACTCAGAATTGGCTATCTTGTCAAGAGAGGAACTGGTAATTATGGAAGATGGAAACTTGCATTTTTCATCTATTCTATTAGATAACCACCCAGTCCCATCTTTCATAGATGGTACAACCAGGAGGAATGAGCCAAAATTTTACATTCCTCTCAAGGATTCTTAAATCAAATTTCAGCAGGAAGAGAAACACAGTCTGGAAAAGGAGAAGCACAAATGAAACTTCTATAAATATACTTTGATGCCAATGCAGAGAGCTTTGAAGTCCTTTTGGCTGGAATGGCTCTAAAGAAGGCTCCCACACCTCAGAATCCTGAGTAGAGCCAACTGGAAATCTTAAGGACTTTTTCACTAGTTGTCAGCTTGATCACTTCCCCTATTGTGTCATTTTTCCAATTGGAAGAACAATGATTTGTAGTGGAAAAAACTACTGGTTGGAAATCAGAGATACTTATGTTCAACTGGCTACATACTTGGGGTAACTCAACATATGGGAGCAGCCTCAGGTGCTTCACCTATTATGTGAGAAAATAATTTTTACATCAGATAGTTCTTGTTCCAATTAAATGAGAAAATATATATCAAATTTAACTAAAGCATTTGCCACAGAGTTCTTGGGAGGCAGTCTGCCATGGACCTTTTGAACACCTCCATGTCTTGCTGAGTGTCCCCAAATCACAAGATTATGACCTTTACCTAAGAAGTGAAATAATGCATCCTGAAGTCTAGCAATGCACCTAGTTTCCCTCAGGATGAAGTGGCTGTTAACCCAAGTGGTTTCTTAGACACATCACTATGTTGTTGCTTCTGATACTTGGTGTTTCCACTGCTTGACTGAATTTGCATTGAAACTATACATCAAGTTGGGGAGAAGGGATGGCATAATATTTGCTCATATGACTCATGAATATGGTTTAACACTATATTATTTTAGATCTTTTTACCTTCTCTCAGCATATTTACTTTTTAAACATCACATCTTACAGAACCTTTGCTAGACTTGTCCCTAAGTATTTCACATTTGATGCTATCGTAAATAATTATTTTGAACTAAATTTTGCATTGTTAATCAGTAGTATATAAAAAAAGATGTGGATTCCTTAAGCTCAGGGTTCTTTTAGGATCCTTGCTACAGTTTGCCATGAATAATAAAGTTTGTTGTCTGACGCAGGTTTCTTATTTCTTTTGACAACATACATGGAACTTATTAGCTTTCCTCGACACCATCTAAGTTATTTAATAAGGTAAAACCTATGTTATAATTTATACTCAAGAAATGATAACCATTATATAGTATTGTTTTTATTCATGTGGGTGAAATAGTGCCTATGGGGCAATTAGTAAAATGGACTGATATGCTCAATTTACTCCCATAATAAACTATAAGACCAACATCATCAAATTCATTTTTAAAATAATAATTTTGAGACTCAGGTTTGAATAGCCTGACAATATTATGCAAGTACTAGGCTTCTGGTGGCATCAAGAGATGAAAGTAATAGATACTTAAGGTCAGGAAGTAACCTATGAAGGTCAGATATTCCCTTGAAAAACCTGTCTTGTTAATTTTGCCATATCCAACTGTGTCCTTTATCTAAGACTCTTGGCACAGTTAATTTCCAATCAAGGGAAGTAGCAAGAGGGACATTACTCTATGGCAATTCATTTGTAAATATGGAGGTACTGTGGATATACTCCACATGAGCATTCACGCCACTGCTTAAAGGGAGACATAAATATAAGTACGCTATTTGTGCTATATTCTACATGTTCACAGATATAAGGCATACATTTTCCAAAGAGGAGAGAAAATTTAGTATAAATCTTTGGAAAACACTCTGCACAGAAATATCTAGGTTGTTTTTCAAAACCCTTAGAAATTAATCAGAAGAAGCATTCAACAGACTCTTTTCCATATTATCAAGTTCAGTCTAATGAATTCATGAGACTGAAAGAGAGTTTGGAAAACTTTTAGTCTGGCTGGCTCTCAGCTCTGGCATAGCTCCTATCCCCCCTCATCCTAAACACAGGGACTAGAGGCTGTTTGGATGCCATAATGAAAAGTGGAGTATGACAGCCTAATTTTGCATCCTGGCTATGTCATTTTCTACTTCTATGGCTGAAGTAAATTATTAAACTACTATTAATCTTATTTCATAATATATGAAATAGACATGGTAATACTTGGCAGAACATATCACTATGTCCAACACAGTAGCTATCCTGTAAATGGGACACATCATCAGCACTTCTATGTCACAGAGCTCTTTAATGGAAAAGACAGACTGTGATCTGAAGAATCTTGATTTCTGTATAATCAAACAGAAAGGTTTTTTTTTTTTTTTTTTTTTTTTTTTTTTGGTCCCATGGCTCAAAGGAAGATTACTCAAACAAAACCCCAAGTGATCACTTAGGGAAGAGTGTAGGGAAGTCCTCACAGGTCTACACGTGCACTCTAATAGTGACCCTAGGAGAAGTAACCCCAGGGAACCAGGGACCCTTGAGCTGGAGCTGCATTGCTTAAAACCACAGGGCTTCTATAAAACTCTTCCTTGACTTGAAATAGGATTTCTCTCTCTGTTTTTTAATCTTCTGAGAAAAATATTCCAGTCATTCAGCTCTTAACTCCTCATTGAGAAATGGACACTGGTAACACAGGTTGAAAAATGCAAAGGCATAATCAAAGAGGCAAATTAGCCAATCTCTTCACATTCCGTCCTCAAAGAAAGATTATGCCCTAAATCAATGATGTTATATCTTCCACAGCAATTATGCCTGCATTGCTCACAGCTCTTAAGAATAAGCTACAATGTACCTGAGGATGAATGGGCCTTGGGGGAAGCTTTCAATTTCTAGTTCTTTATATGTGATTAAACCCAAATAACAAAGTGAATTTGGGGCCAGGAATGGGAAAGTACTATACATTTGGAAAGGCAACTGCAGGACAATGGAGAGAATATCTCACAGGTTAGCAGGACTTGCTTTGGGAATAGAGAGACCTGTGCTACTTGCCGTATCCTTGAGAGTAAATGTGGCAATGACTGAGCTTAGTTATGGTATGCAATATGCAATGTCAAGTAAAGAAAAGAATATTCCACGTGAGTATCACCTGCTTTACAAAGATAATGTATATAGAGTATGCAGCACTTAATGAATATTCAGTAGAAGGGAAATTAGTATTAGATGACAGTAAAATGCAAGAGGAAAATTTTTTGCATTCCAATAGTTTCTAACTTTTGCATGGATTTTGATTTTAATCACTTTAACTTTTACTAAATAAGAACATACTTGCACACCCACATTATCTCTTCATAAAATGCTCTCTACTGAAACTTGTTTTTGTTGGGTGCGATTGAGTCAGTTTCCAACTCACAGCGACCCTACTTAAAACGGGTGAAACTCTATTGTTAGTGCTTCTCTGCTATTCATAGGGTTTTCAATGGGAGATTGTTTTTTGGGAGTGGGTTGCCTGGTCCTTTTCCCAAGTCTACAGCCCTGGTATTCCCAGGGAGTCCCCCATCTAAGTACTCCCTAGGCCTTCCCCTGCTTAGCTTCTGAGATCTGAGGGGATCACACTTCACAGTGGGAAGGCTGCATGCCTACTCAAACTAAGTACCCATAATTGCCTCAGAGAATTTCCCAAACTGTCCAATAGGCTAATAAGAAAGTAGAATAACTATTTTCTAAGTATCTACTGTGTATTACTTTATTGAATATTATTCTAGGTGCTACTTTCATGTAATTCTCACTTTCTTCCAAGAGGGTATTATTCACATTTTTCCAATGAAGAAGTAGTTGTTGCTCATCTGGATAAACATCTTGCTAAAGTCACTGATCTGTTACGTGTTGGAGCTTGAACTGAAACACATATATATCTAGTGCTAAAATTCTAGCTTTTCTGTGGCCAGAGATCATTTCAAAGTCTTCATGGGAGTCAAACTTCAATGAAGAGGAGAATCCCAGAATACACTTATTAGAAATATAAATTCTTGAGCCTAATTCAAATCCAAATCTACAGGAAAAAAGCCTTAGTAAAGCTATATGTTTACTAAACATCTTACATGGTTGCTATCACCCATAAATTTTGGACATTACTATAAAACAGAGGGGTTAGTGTTCTGAAACTTTTGGTCTTTTTACTTTAAATAAATAACTGTTTCAATACAAACAATTATTGTGACAGAAACAAATTGTGTAACATTACATTTCTATCAATGGTATATATGATATCAAGACTGTTTTTTTAAGAAAAGTGAAAACATACCCTTGGAAAACTCCATACACCCTCAACAACAAAATAAGTACTGTAAAAATATTTAAGGCAAATAATTGTTGTTGATAGGTGCTGTCAAGTTGTTTCTGCCTCATAGCCACCCTCTGGGGTTTCCAATGGCTGACTGGTTCAGGATTGCTTTGGGATTAGAATGCTACATCCTTCTCCCAATTTTGTGGTGCTGGTGATTGAACCAAAGACCTCAGAGATCACAGCATGGCACTCTATACCAACTGAGCTAAAACCCCAGCCTGAATGCAAATAATTATGTCAAATTGACTATTACATTCTTCACTAGAAAAACTTATAGAATGCTCAGTTTCATGCCAATGCTTAAATATGCTAAAGTTGTTTTTCAAATAAAATACAAATAAAGTGCAATATTAATTGGGACACAGAATGGACTCATACAAACAGAAGACAGAAAATGAGTGTAAGCATTTCCATTTATCAGTTTTGTGGCTTGGAGCAAATCATTTAACTTTTCTTAGGCTTAGTTGCTCCATCTAACAAATAAATACATGGGATAATATTCTTCTTACAGGGTTAATATATGGATGAAAATAAATGTGACAAATGGATTCTAAATGACCTCTTATACAGAGTTACAAAAATGAGTGGCTTCTACTATCATCATGTCCACAGATGTTGGCTATTATTTGAAGTCTACATCCAGGAATACCTTATGGTTTTCTGCCAAATAAAGGAAGGGCATTTTACAAGAAGTCAGAAGTGGTGCTATTTCACAGAGATGTTATCATGGCCTCTGGCCGAGATACCAAATGAAAATATCTCTGTTTTACCATTTACTTGGAATTTAAGATCTATAAATTCTCTTCACCAGAGGAAAATGAACAAGGACATCATCATCATGTTTTTACCTATCTCTTCTGTATGTCTCCAGTAAAGGTCTACTGTTCACAGATATTTCTGATTATTTACACTGGTGGAGATCACAGCAATCTCATAGACCTTGACAATCATTGTACAAGTCATTTTTTTAAAAATGACTTTCAAATACCTTGGTTATCAGGAGTATAAAATAAATTTTAATTCTGATACACTTTTAATAAGAATGGGACTGAGAAACATACTGACAATAATTATAATATTACATACAATTACAATAATTTCTCAAAGGTATAACTAATTTGGAGATAGAATGTGACCCTGAAATCACTTTACCCATTCTATAACTGGAATATAAAAAACTATTTTGTGAAAACATCTTAGACATTTCCTAAGATATATGAAACACAACTGCCAAAGTTGTTTATGATTTCTAAAAATTAGCTGACCGCAGGTGGGTTAAAATTCTAGCTCTCAGTATATTAGGCAGACTATCTAAATTCTCTGAATTTTTTCTTTCTTCTAATTTTTTCCTATTTTGTAGGTAGGTGGGGGAGCTTGCCTCAGTCTCCCTAATGCTGGGTTTATAAATGTATATTACCATGCCAGGCTTTGAACATTTATTTTCTCATCTCAACAGAACAAAGAAACAGAGGATAAATGTGACTATACCATAAATAAGGTATGCAAGATATGTGAAAATCATAAAATGACTTACAAATTATGGTTATAATGTTGTTGTTGTTAGGTATATATATAATGTTGTTGTTGTTATAATGTTGTTGTTGAGTCGGTAGTTGACTCATGGCGACCCTCTGTACAACAGGGGAAACACTATTGTCAGTGCTTCTTTGCTGTTCATAGGGTTTTCAATGGCAGATTGATTTTTGGGAGGGGGTTGCCAGGTCCTTCTCCCAAGCCTACAGCTTCTGGTGTTCCCAGGCAGTCTCCCATCCAGGTACTAACCAGGCCTGACCCTGCTTAGCTTCCAAGATCTGATGGGATCGGGTGCCACAGGGCTACAGCTGCATGGTTATAATAATGGTTATTAATAGAGTATATGTCCAGAGATAAGGCTAATGATTTCTAAAGTGACTTATGACTTTAGCCAGTATAAAACCTCTATAAATCCCACAAATCTCTAAAATGTCCTTGTTAAGATATTGGTAATATCCATCCATCCTAGGTGGTGATGGTGGTTGTAGTTGTTAAGTGCCATCAAACCAAGTCTGACTCATCATGGGTAGATATACTCAAATCATAGTTTCTTCTTTTGCCTAATTGTAATCAAACAGCATAGTACTTATAATTTAGAAGTCAATTTAGATAAAATGACTTTGACCCTTCCCAGAGTTCCACATTTTTTTATTTCATTTTTACATCCTCCCTTCAATTCTCTTCACACTCTATCTCTTTGAATCCCTTTACTTTCCCAGATATGGAAGAAGATTTTTACATCAGACAATTTGCTTTTACAGGTAGGTGTGTATCATGTTGAGCACACACATTTTTCATTCAAACTGTGGCTATCGGAAGTTCAAACCCTCAGAAAATGCGGCTCAGGTTTGGTTGTAGACTCAGTATGTTAAAATTTAGAGGGCTGAGGTTAGTTCATGTTCAGGTTTAAAAATTTAATCCTCTGTGTAGATAGACTAGTAAATTTTTTTCAATTTGTTTTTAATCTTTAAATAGCTAATGACACAAGCCTGCAGCAGTAACCCTATAGTGTCAGATCCCATCAGATCTCAGCAGCTAAGCAGGGTCAGGCCTGGTTAGTACTTGGGTGGGAGACCGCCTGGCAACACCAGATGCTGTAGGCTTGGGAGACGGACCAGGAAACCCACTACCAAAAATCAATCTGCTGTTGAAAACCATATGAACAGTAGAGAAGCACTGACAGTATTGCTTCACCTGTTGTACTATGAGTCAGATATCGACTCAACAGCACCTAACAACAACAACAACACAAAAATATTAAAAGCTGAACCTAACCCAAATTTTTCACTGGGTTCAGGTTCACAAAGAAACTTTTTTAAATGCTTGAACCGGAACTGGTCCAAGATTTGGATTCAGGAATTGGTTCAGGATTTGGATTCAGGTTCAGTTTGAATCTCATTATCTATACATAGGATGTAACTCCAAACCCAAACCTAATCTGAACCCTCTAAATTTTAACAGATTGAATCTGCACCCAAACTTGAACCTAACTTTCTGCAGATTTGAATCCCTGGTAGTTAAGCCACTTGCCAAAGTTTCATAATTCAACCTTTCTATGACATCTATTTCCCATCTTTAAAATAATATAAAGCTAAATACAGAAATCATATCTTGGCAGGAGGAGGAAAGTGAGTAGCAACTGAAACCAGCTTCGCACACAGCTGAAGAGTCTATAACCTCCAAGGAGCTCCAAACTCTCCACATATATGGACTTCTCAGACAACTACACAATCTGGCAACCAAAACCAAACTTTCTGATACCTACTTGATGATCTTTTTTCTTGAGCCTTAAATAACAGTGCTTTATGTCTTCATAAAATACTCTCAAAGGCAAAGCAAATCTAAGAAAATTCTAATTCTTGCCCTGTAAAACAAGCCACAAAAATGGGTTGCTTTCCCTAAAATACAAATCAATTGCAGATTCAGCAACTTCACCTAGGTCTTGATGGTTCTCACGAGAAGATAAGAGAGTAAAGGTTCAGTTGCCTCTTATTCCCCCCATGCTTGGGATCTAACCCAGGGAGAGCATGCTACCACTATGCTATACCATGAACATTGTATGTGCCTCCTACTGTTCCCTCATTTACAAATTTCACTCATAAAGCCCCCAATTTAATAGTATGGTATGGCATTGTTGAATTTTTCCATACCAACTTAGTTTCACAGTTGTCATTAGCTCTGTGAGCAACATTAATGGAAAGGTTTCAAGTAATATATATTCTCTTGCTAATTTCGTGGTTCCCTGTATTTCTCCTGTGTTTTCACTGCTCACCATCCATATGGTTTCAGGACATTATTTAGGCATAGTACATTTTAAAAGTGAAAACCACTCTTTATCTAAGGCCTCTGTTTACCTCTAATTTAATGTGGTAATTATTTGCCATCCTAGAAAATATGGTTACAGCAGATAGATAGTATCATTAATTTTTATTTATGAATAATGCTTATTTACTGGATCTACTTATTGACTGCTGACATGGTGAGATTCCAAGGAAATCTCAAATGATTTATGGATCTTACCAAAATCAACACTACTCTCAAATCTAAGTAATATTTTCTCTTCTTTATCTCATAGCTGTTGCCTTTTAAACAGCATTGTGTAATTTCCATTAGCCTCACCAAATATTTTTGCATTTATTTCAAGATGCTATGGCTTAAGTAATTTTTAGGGTGCTGTTTTAGAATGAATCTTCTTTTTCAGTTCCTGTTAGTGGCCCAGTAATTGTTTTCATGGCTCTCCAGTCAAGTGTGAAGTGCTCTGATAGCATGTCAACAAAATGTCAAATACTAGGGAAGAGATTCTATAAGTGTTATTGTGATTGATTACTTATTTGAATCTTTCTGCTCCCAGCTGTTTTTTGGATGTTGTACAAAGGAAGACAGAAACTGGAAAGGAGAAATCTAGGATCCAGTAAAATATGTGCTACATATCTTTATAGAAAGCAGAGAAAGCAGGAGGTGGAGGACAAACAGGACTTCTAGCAGATCACTAAAGGGAATATTGTGTTTTGCAGGACTGCTCAAAAAATTGAACTGATGAGAACAGCCTATAGTTAGAAGGTCTAGTAACACAATTTACTGCCTATTTGCTGCTTGGTAATCCTCCTTAGGTATAAGAGTAGACAGCAACATTGCTTCTTCAATTAATTTGAATTATCCACAGACATAGGAAAAATATTGGAGCAAGATAAAACATAGGATCACGTTCCAATTTGAGAATGTTCAGTCTAATAAAATTTTCATGTGCCACTTTCTAACAGATTCAGAGCACCAGTTTAGAGTTTGTTATTTGATCGGATGTATAAACCAAATAAGTCAGACTTCCTGCCCTCTAGACGCTTACTCTATGTTTAATTCTAATATGATATTATAAATATTCTTCATTAATAACAAAATTCCCAAGGAAATGTTTTTGTTTCTAAGACAAACACTCTGACTTTCAAAAAGATCCCTCATGTAAATAAGATAAAAATAGAGTATTTCTTTCAGTAAAGCAAACATTTGAGCAATAATTATGAAAAGTAATTACTTTCAAAAAAGTAAACATTAATAATACTATGGATGAGACAAGTGGAAGCTTCTAAATAGCTGCTTGATATTAAATGTATTCAGCAAATTATGAAAATGTTTGACCTATCCAAATCGTCTCAGACTTCAACTACCATTGAAGCTTATTCACAAGTGTTTTTCCTCAGTCTGAGAAAAGCAAATAAGATTTTCAATTATATTCAGCATGTAAAAAGTCAAGTTATTTTTCTTTTCTCTTAAAAGCCTTATTAAATTTTCTTTTTAATGTAGCAAACCTTCATACAAAAACAATTTATCTATAAAAAAGATAATCCTAGGATGGACTTGCTTTTAAGAAAGCAAAAAGTCAATGACAGAAGAAATACATTTAGACATTTCTGAAGCAAAAGTGTCTATATTTATAACATCAGCCCAGTACTCAAAACAATCATTTTGCCAGTCCAGTGAACAAGATATCCTGAGGAAGTACAAAAGCAAAAGTCAATGTGATCCCTGCCCTTGAGGAGTTTAACAGAAAAAAGGGCAAACTCATGTGAAAAAATATATACATGTTAAAGGCACATGAGAAAATAACCATCTCTTCAGAGAGAGATAAATTCAACTTTTGAAGGTCTGAAAAAGATGATATTCCTGTGATGTAATCTGATGAAATGAAAATAAGAATAGTGACATCTTTTAATGATAACCTTAAGGTAATTAACATTTTACAGTGACACCCCTTATATAAGTAAGGACAAATGAAAATTAAAAATAAGTGACTTAATTTTCCCTGTTGATAATGTAGGAAGGATTTCTCTCCTTTTATTTGGGCATGTATTTCAGAAAACTTGTAAATATTTTCTCCTTTCTTTCAAATGTGTATAAACACTTTTGAAAACTAGATAGGCCCTTTGTCAGCCTTATGACTCAGGGATGTTTTTCTCAAAGGACCTGAGAGCCATCTCTTTGAAAGGTAAACATCAAGGGACAAGCATCTCTATTGTTCACTTTCTGTTTTAGGGAAGGAGCAAACCAATTCCGGTCAAAAAGATATGAAACATTTGGATAACCCAGTTAACTAACAAAGATGCTGGCCAGAATTACCAGATAGTTAGGATGAACCATATGTGACAAATAGTGTCCAGTCCTCTTATGTGAGGACTAATTATTATTTACATAGAAAATATATATGTAATAGGTACTTATCAGAGTGGCTATATGTAAGAGTAAGGTTCTTTTTCTCATCACCATCTCTTAGCACAAAGGTTATAATGTACATCATATTGTAGACATTCAGTAAATATTTATTAAATGAATGTGTAAATGAATTGTTTTCCCAAATGCCTACATCTGAAGGAGATGCCTTTGATAACAAATAGAGAATCACTACAGCTCATTTTTAAATTAATAAATTGGCAGCAGCCTAATACATCTGGCCTTCATAAGACTGATCATTATGAATAAGTAGTCTTTAAGTAATTGATAAATCCAGTTTCCTATCCTGGAAAATCCATTCAGTTCCTAGTCTCTGGTAATGTACTCAAAATATGTGACTCTGGGGGCATTGCCTGTGCAGTTCTCTGGCCTCCTTCCCTTAGAATATCTTTCCAATAAGTAGCATCCCTTTAGAAAATCAGCTCTTATAGGAGGCAAACAGTGCAGCTATCCACTGAAGACCAGCTGCATGTATGTAACATCAGCATCACTTTTGGCTACTTCTCAACACACATGAATAAGCAGTAAAATGAGACCCCAGCTTAGCAATTCTTCAGTAAATGAATGAGAAAGCATGCTCTAGGCAGTTATTGATATTACTAAATGGCCCCTGAAAATCACCCATTGGAGCTGAAAGAATACCTTATTTCTTCTAGGCCTTGAATTTTCTTTAACTGTGTTTGGATTTCAGTACTATATGCTCCCTCGCTTAGGAGCAATAGGCTTTATAATCAAGATAGTAGTATTCAGGCTACATCATTTCAGATTATATTTCAAGAAAAAAGTTAACTTCAAAACTGTAGTTCATGGAGATAAGTACATACAGAGAAGAAGGAATTGTAAAGTTCAGATAGCCAGTTAATATGCAAAAGATCCTAATACTGTCAATCTGTAGTATAAACGCAGACCTTCTTAATCCAATTTGCCCACAATGGTATGTCACTGAAATGGAGCTGACATTCAAACTTTTTAATTCTAAACTCCTTCCATAATATCATATTGCCTTGATAAAAAGCAAGTAAATGTCATAGTAAAATACCAAATAGAAGCAAACTAATCAGTTATGTTATATATAAGTAAAAGCAACAGAATTGGCCTACATATAAAAATGTAATGTTAGAAGGATAGCTATTTACATAGAGGGAGGGTGTATTGTGCACTATTCATATAAGAAAAGAAGAATTAATGGAAGGAGAAGGAGAGTTTTGCTAATTATGTACTAAAACATCAACGGTTCTCCATTTAATGGTGGGCCACACACTAAAGAAATCCTTCCAAATCCCACTGCTGGATGCTTGCATCTCCAAACTTTTAGCTTTTAGGTTAATCTATTATTCATGCTGCTTGTTTGCACAATATTATTGATTATGCACTGTTGGGTCAACAGTAAGATGATATTTTGTTTTCAATGAAAACTCATGGCAAATTCTTAAAACACCAAAATTAAATTGTGGAGAGGAACATGTATAGAGCAAGTGAATTGGAGAAAGGGTAAAATATGAAGAATTAAATAAGAAATCCCTCATGTTAAATGTGGAAATTTTTCACTCATCCAGAATCCTGTGGAATTCACATTACATCTGGCTGCAAGACTTTGTTGTTTTTAGGTGCTGTCAAGTTCTGTCTGATTCATAGTGACCCCATGTACAACAATGTGAAACACTCCCCCACACTGCCATGCCTGGCATTATGTCAGTGCTTCTCTGCTATTCATAAGGTTTTCAATGGCTGATTGTTTTTGGATTGCTTTGGGAGTGGATTACCAAGTCCTTGTCCCATTTTCACCATGCTAGGGATCAAACCTTGGGCCTCAGAGAGCACAGGGCATCACTATGCCAATTGAGCACCGCCTGTTACCCAACCCTGCCTGCTATGGGTACTTAATTTAAAGGAAATTCAGCTTACCTTCAAAATTATGAAATAGGTGACAATTGGGTAAATGTTTTTTTTTTTTTTTTTCAGTGCTCCTCATCCAACCAGAGCTTCACCCATGCTAGGCAAGTGTTCCATCACTGCTCTGTATCCCCAGCCCCAGGAATTGCTACTTTTGTAAATATGAGCAAAGTTAAAAATCTTTAATAGGTTAAGAGAAATTGTATGTATGTGGGCCAAATGTCAACTTAGGACTTCAATTTTCATAAAGTCAAGACTTAAAACATTTTAAGAAGCTATAATTTAAGACTCCTATTTCAATTTTTACAAAATAATAGACCATGAATTGTACAGCAAGAATGACTTTCTATTCCCATAAAGGTTTTCTACAAAACATAATGCACATATCAAAACAATACAGGAATAACTTTGTATAATGCTTCCTAAAACGGTTCACTGAATGATTTAAAAAATGTGGTTTGTTCCCAGAATGGAGTATACATGTTATAGTTTCTGCTAGTAAATGTATTAAGCCAATGCCCAAGTTTAAGCCACAAAAATCTTATGCCTGGTTGCAAAGCAAAAAAGAAAATTCCTTTATATTCATATGCCACTCTCACACACTAATGAATGTACGTGTGCATATATATATGCATATATATACACCCAAATATATATGCATATATGTATATATATGCACACACATATATATGTGCCCACATTTGGCCCACAAATATATATGCATATATGTATATATATGCACACACACATATATATGTATATGCACACACACATACATACACACATATTATAGAAAAGTGTGGTTGGTATAATCTCTCAGTTTTATGTGATGTCATTGATATGTATGATTTAAAAGACAATCTGCCAATTCTGAACTAAAAAAGAAAAAAAAAAGGTGTGTGTTGGGGGAACCAGAGTAATTCCAGAGGTTACTAAAACCAGATTACAGATAAAGTGATGGCATTTCTGCTAATGTAGAAATACAGAGGGAACATATTTAATGAAATCCAATAAGCTGTGATAAAACACCAGTTACATTCTATCTACCCAAATTATAACATAAAACATCAAAAGTTTCATTCTTCAATTAAAATCAATAAAATGTTTTCAAATCTAATTAATAAGGAAAATTAATGTTTCTCTTATTTTTAACAGCCTGGAACATTCAACGAAAGTAAAGTCATTGGACTTTAAACTTGCTTATTTACATGTTCTGCATTTCAAAGATCACACAGAAGCAAAGTATCTAATAAGTAAAATTTTCTGAACCATTTTTAGAATGCCTAGGAATAAACATGTTAATTGAGCGAGGGGAAGAATGGAGAGAGGGAGAGAAAAGAGAAAAGTGACCAGAGGGGTTTGTAAAGTTACTAGTGTGATGCTATCCTAGTGGCCACAGGTGACTAAGAGTAATGAGTTTGTCTTACAAAGAATGGCTTTGCTTAGCATTGTGTGCTTAGTGAGCTTAACTCAGAATTTTTTGTTTCATTGCACAGGAAACTTCCTGAGGGTTTGGCTGAGAAAAATAACCCATTTCTTGATGATTTTTAAAATTCTGCTTCCTAGTATTACACATCTGTATAATCACATGATTTTTAGGAAACACCTCATTGGCTTACTCCCCTCAAAGAGTGACCATTTCAATTTGTGAATCTCACAATTCCCTGGCCTGTTTGCCTAAACTGAAGGGTAGTAGACATTAACTACACTAACAATCTAGATCTTTAGAATGTAGGGCTTGCCTTATAGTTTCCTAAAAGGCTTGCTTGCCTCTTTAAATATCAAAATGGTATAAAAAATGTCAAGAAATATATAGGTCCTCAGTCATTTATGTTCTTGTTTGTCATGTAAAATGGTATAGATCTCTTTGGGCCTCAAATTTCTTGAACATTAAATGAAATTGTTGGATTATATGGTCTTTTTTAATTTTTTTATTTTTTGGTAGTCAGCTGTTGAACCCAGGGCCTCATGCATGCTTTGTAAGTGCTCTATCACTGAGCTGCATCCCATCCCATTTTTTATTTTTTACCTTGAGACAGGTCTCACTATATTATGCAGGCTGATTCTGGCCTCAAACCTGTGCTCCTCTTGCCTGTACCTTCAAAGTTGCTGGGATTAGAGGTATGAGCCACTGTACCCCATGGAATACATAGTCTTAAATATTAGGAATCTAATATGCAGTGAGTTGATTTGGGTCCTGCTTACACAGAACGCTTGGTTGAGCTCTGCTAAAGACTCTGAAAAAGTATATTTAAAGAATGTTCATGACTAATAACAATTGGTACACATCCCAGGTTATTCTCCATGTAAAGATAGACATTAACCATTCTGAAATTGTATATTTATTAAATACACGGGGGAGGAGCATCTTTGTCACCTCTTTCTTTATTGGGAAAATCTGATTGGTTTTGATATTAGAGCCTAACAGTCATATTTGTAATGAGAAAAATGGAAAAAAAAGTTTCAGATATCATATGTCTCCTCTTTTGCCTTAAAGTACAGATGAGCATTTGGAGAGCTTGAGGTCATGGATCAGCAATCCCAATGTCACTAGCACTTGGATCAAAGTCAGTACCCAGAGAATATATGTTTAAGGGACACACCAAACAAAAAGTAGGTATGTTTATTGATGACCTGAACATAAGCATGTTTTGGAGAATATGAAAAAGTCAGTGTTTGGAATAATTTTGTTATAATTTAAAAATCTCTAGATGTTGTGAGGGGGAAGTCAGCTTTAATGGTTTTTATACTAGGGGGATATTTAAGTGCATACAATATGTGAAAGAGGAGAGAAGGTAGCCAAAGGGGGTTATTACAATTTCTTCTCTTTCCAATTTTCTTTCTATCTTCTTACACCTTATACACTAGCCCCAAATGAAATTAACAAAAACCTTATTTCACAAAAGTTCTGAATTAAAGTAATGGGCCCTGAATTTTGACATAAAGAAAGAACCACTTAATAGCTCTGTCTAACTTTTAGGATTATTGTAAAATCTAAATAATGGATGGAAAATTTGAAAAGGCTAAAAATATAGTTACTTAAATTCAATAAATTTGTGACCTGCCAGTGGCTGAATTGCTCTTTTTAAGTCCTGTCCATTGCTGTGCTCGCTCTGATAAGCTGCCAAAACAAGTGACTTTCAAATGTAGTAAAGTTTATAAATTTAAGGTATTGAATACATTTTTACTTTATTTTAAAACCCTGATTTATCTCTTTCTGACAGCACATCCCACAGTTCCTTCTGGATTCTTACTAAATTAGAGAGCAATCATGAATGTCAAGTTCTGATGTGCACCATGAGGACCCTTCTCTATAGTCCAGAATCCATGTGAGTTTCTCTGATATGATTGATTGTGGCATAGAGGCATTCTCCATATAAAGATTAATTGCTTCAGCAAATTATGCACTACCAAATAGTTGATTGTGATTCCACATTTTTGACTTCTACTTAAGCAAGTCGTTCCAGTGTGAGGTAAATTGATTTTCTCCCTCTCTTTTTAACTAGTACATATTCATTTTATTTTTATATTTCACATTTAGGTAAAATGTTTCCTTTTGCTATTCCTTGAGATTGGGACTAAGCCTTCAAAAATCATAAGGAACAGGATAAACTAAAACATTTATGTGAAATTTCTCTTATCAATAATTCAGAACAAAATATTCTTATGGCAAACCTATAAATCAAAGTGGTCAAGGAAACAAGGGAGGCATTGTATGGTTTAATGTGGACACTGCTTGACTACTATGAA
This sequence comes from Pedetes capensis, assembly GCA_007922755.1. NCBI lineage: Eukaryota > Metazoa > Chordata > Mammalia > Rodentia > Pedetidae > Pedetes > Pedetes capensis. The sequence goes on along the minus strand of VMDO01022880.1, from coordinate 13,654 downwards.
TGAGTCAACAATATAAGGCTGTTTCCTAAATTTAATTCCCTTGACGGTGCCATTAAGTTGGACTAGATGCTGATGAAATCCTGAAGGTTGAAAAAAAGAAACCAGAAAATTGCATACAAATTATTCTGAGCCCATTTAGAAAGGGCAGATCATGAGCAAAGGGACAATTTTACTTTTGCAAAGTGAAAAATAAAGCTTTTACTCAAGATTACACTTGATGAAATACCCAGCGGCTAAGGTTAGAATTTTTCAACATGCTTTGAAGAAACAAAACAAAATAGAATGTCTCCATATTCTCCTGATAAGTAACTCTTTGGCAGGTAGAAAAAGAATCTTTAATTTACCATTTTCCTCTGAAGTGGCTTTGAGCTAGAACAAGCATGTATTGAAAAACGTAAGAATGTTATATTTGAAAAGAATTAATAAAATAAAGCATTAGATTCAGAAAATATTAAATATTTTCCATCTGTAAAATATATATCTGTATGTGATAGATAAACAGATTTAACTTCACTTAAAAAGTACATGGAAAAATAGACAAAACAGGAACAATAAAAGCCAGATCTCAGAGCACTAAATGCTTGACTGCACTACACTTAAAACAGGTTTGTGATTTAAAATCTACAATGGCTGCAGTGGTATCTCTTTTATACTATTACTTAGTTCACACAGCTGAATAAACCCACTAGTTTTACCAAAAGTATCTGAAAGAGAGTATCTGGCTACCTTTCAGTAGTTTGATTTTGTCGTTGTTAGGTGCTGTTGAATTGGGTCCAACTCATAGTGACCTTAATAGGGTTTTCAATGGCTGATTGTTTAGGGATTGCTTAGGGAATGGATTGCCATGTCCTTCTCCCTATTTTGCTGGGTTGGGAATTGAACCCAGATCTTTAGAGAGTGTAGAGTAGAATTCTACCAACCAGGTACCTTGTGCGTGCTAGGCAAAAGCTCTACCACTAAGCTGTACCATAAACTCCCTTTTAAACTTTTATTTTGATATGGGGTTTTCATAAGTTGCAAAGGCTATGCCTGGCCTCCAACTTCTGATTCTCCTACCTCAGCCTCTCAAGACACTAGGATCACAGGCCACAGTGCCTAGTTTGTTTTACTGCTTTTCAGTATGTAGTCATTATAGGAAAAATACAAAGCATATTACCATTAACTATTGTTTTCATGAAAAATTAGCATTTTTATTTGGGACAGCTTTTAATATAAATTAAAAAGTTGAAGACCATTTCTTCCTTAATTACCTCTCCCATCTGGTCTGGTATGGCTGGTCAACAATCTATTTTTGCTTATTCTTTTGTTTTCTGGCATAGTTCAGGATGCAAAACATTGGTTTTATTGATGAGTTCAGATATTGCAAAACCATGGGTGCTTCCCTTGGGGAGCATTTTTTATTGCATTTTAAAATATGAATCACATTTTCTGAAGGGATAGCTTATCAATTATATAACTTCAAGATAGTGAAAGAGCTTTAGAGCCAGAAAAACCTCAATTGTGCCTCCACATTCATGTTTAGTGTAAAAGAGGGGTAGTACCCCCTGTCAAAGTCAATTGTGTGCATCTTAGAAGATATATCAGAACTTGATGGCATCTAACAACAACAACAACAACTGACTATAGGCAACAGTTTTCTGATCAGGTTTTCTGAAATTTCATAGAAGGATCATTCTAACACACATTTATTTACACCCAAAATATGTTTTTAGCTTTTTATATCTAGGTAGAACCTGAACACAAAGGACATTTTAAAATAACATTGATTCACAGTATAAAGATGTTTGTAGTATCTCTGTCTCTGTCCCCGCTTCCTCACTTTAATGCAGCAGTTCCCAATCTTTCTGGCCAGTTTCATGGAAGTAAAATTTTACACAGACCTCAGGTGCTAATGTGAGTGATGGAGAGTGACTATAAATACAGATGAAGCTTTGGTAGCTTGCCTGCCTGCTGTTCACCTCCTGCTGTAGGGTCCCTCCTAATTCGTCACAGACTTGGGGGTAGGGATCCCTGCTCTAATGTATAGTATATATTGAAAGTTAAAGACAAACTGTATCCACGACATTTTTCTTCTTTTCAAAACCACAAAAATAAAATCTTCTAAATCAGCAGATCTTATAAAGTTTAACTCATTGTTGTGGTTCATATGCAAAGTTAAGTCAAATGATACATTATGGTAAATGGCTTTAGATAATTTATAGTTTTTTTGTGATTAAAAATAGATTTGGTGCTCAATATAATTTAGAAGTGTGAAACATTATTCAAAAAGCTAATGTTGTCACTAAAATCTAGGAACTAGGAGCTTCCCTGCACTCTGCCTTGTTCAAGAATACCAAGTGATACCAATTGTAAAGTATCACAATTTAAAAGTGTGATATTTAATATTTTTTAATTGACATTTACAATACAGGGTCTTCTGAGAGTGAATACTTTTAATATTATACCAAGGGACAGGTTAGATGCCAAGAACTAAAGTTTACAGGAAGCTGTATTTTGAGTATGGATGAAAAATATACTTAGCAGTGAGAGTTATTTAGAATTATGTAGCTACTCAACTCAACTAAAACTGATTAAAAGAAAACTAAAATATCTGGTGTTATGAATATAAAAGAGACATGAGTTTCCCCTAAAGTCCTTCTCAGCTTTTAAGAATCATTTAAGTTTTTTTTTTCAGACTTTAAGAATTATTAGTATAATAAACTAAATTTTTATCTTGTTTTCTTCTTTCTTTAGTTTTCTTCTTCAGAGATCCATCATAGGCTCATCTGATTTCTGACTTTATTTTTGTTAAAGCATTTGATAGTTAATGTCAGAATTTTTTACCTTTGTGTATAAATATGAGTTGTTATTATTATTATTATTATTATTATTATTATTATTATTGTCATCCTTGTTATCATTATCAACATTTTTTGATATAGGGTCTTTTTATGTAGCCCAGGCTGGCCTTGAATTTACAATCCTCCCACTTCAGCCTCCCCAGTGCCGGAATTACAGGCATTTGCTGCCATGTCCCACTAAATGTGAAATTAATTACATAAATTGTATTTTTATCTATTTTTACTCTTGATTCCAATTTTCTGGGGTTTTGATTAATAACAAGAGACATAACCAGAATCAGGGGCTCCTTAAAGTAGAAATATGACCTCATTATTTCATGTGATATTTAAATTCAGCGTAGTGGGTCAGTTGATGCATCAGTGATATATTGGAGTTAGTCAGAAATTACAGTAACAAGTATTAGATTGGAATATGTGTGTATATATTTAGCCATAGTATATCTAATCTAGAAGTATCCCAAGAATCCTTGTATTTCAGCCTCATCATTTTACACATAAGAAGACTGAGACACAGAGATGGGTTTGCCTTATCCTTTGTTATAGGCAGAGTTACTAACTAGAGCTCATTTGTGTCTCTTGGTGCCAATCCCATAAGGGTGTGCTGTTGAAAAGGCATGAGCTAGTAGTGCTCAAACAGAAGCTTCAGAGATGTCATGCTCTTGCTGGACTTTCCCACCTAGGGTTTGAGGTAAGATTATATATATCCAGAGTACACATTGAAATTCTAAGATTTTATTAATCCCACATTTGAATCTAATTGTGTTTAAGACTAAGAATGCACAAAGAAACTCCATAAAAGTAGCATGCTAAAATTTTTGAAGCTATTATTCAAATAATGGCAAAAAATCATCAATTTTCTCACTCTGAATTTTGCAATATTTCATACTTTAGAAAAATAAGCCATGAATCCTTCCCATACTCCATTATGTCTCATAGTAATGCATGTTATTAAATAGCTGTTAAGAGGCATAGAATGGACTCCACTTCATTGGCATCATATAGCTGCAAGAACAAATGTTGCCAAAAATCAAAAGAGTAAGAGGTTTCCAAGCAAAGTAGTTAGAAAATGGCAAGTATTCAGAGAAATTACCAATAGAGGTAGATGAAGAAGAGGAGGAAGGGGAGTAGGTGGGGAATGTGCCACCCACCTAACCCCATGTCACATAAAAACTAGTCAAGCATACACATTTTAAAAAATCCTCAATACTACTTCTTATTGGCAACATTATGAATATTTTCATTTGTGTTTAAACTCAAATGTGCCTGCAAACATTTTTAAAGAACAAAGTTGGATTACCTCAGAGAGATTCTCATGTATTTTACAATAACTTTTAGACATATTGTAGTTTTTTAAATGTTGGAATTAGGTGGAGTAGATAATTCTCTAGCTGATTACTCAATTTATCTAGATACCTCACATAGTACATATTCCAAAAGAATTGTTTACAAGTCAGATGTTACAAACTCTGTCCAGTGGCATAGCATTAATGAAAATATATTTTAGTTGTGAATCCTGACATGACTCTTCAGTGGCATCCCTAGTTAAATCATAGAAATAGATCAGGAAACATAAATTCTAATTAAAACATTATAAGAGGCAGAATGTGGAACCCAAATAGGGAAGAGCCTTTGCCAATAGCTAACTTCCTTCTTTCCTTCCTTCCTTCTTTCTTTCCTTCCATCACTATGCATTATTTTATCATCTTCTACACTACAGGCATGTGAGAAGGATGTGACAATCTACTCCCGAGGCAATCCTGAAATAATCAGCCATTGAAAACCCTGTGAGGGTCACTATGAGTCAGACATGACTCCATGGAACCTAACAACAAAACAATAGGCACTATCTTAGGCACTGAGGATACAAGAAACTGGACTAGGACAAAAAGATGATGACAATATGTACAGACTAGTTCCAGAGGAAGTTCACATAGGATAAAAGAGAAATTATATCAAGAATCTGAGAGGGACTGTGCATCAATATGTACCAAGTTAACAGTATAATGTGACAGTAGGTCCCAGATCACTGATTATAAGTTTTACTGAGAAAAGTGACAGAGTTACAGGTAGAGGGGTAGCCCATCTAAAATTATGGTACAAAAAAGTAAAATGTATAATTCTGCAGTGCACTGCCTAGAGAGGCAGTTTGCCCTGGGCCTATCTAGGCCCACTTGGAGGTCTGAGGCTTGTTCCCTGGGCAATCACCTTTGCCCTACACCCAGGAACTCTGGGTCATCGAGTTCCCAAAGATGGCACCAGTGTCCAATCCCTCTCCTCAGACCCCTGGACACTGATTGGCTGTTTCCAAACCACTGAACGGCTCCTGATTGGCTATTTTTACAAACCCAAATTTGCATATCTCCCCTGATTGGCCAAAGCCTGTATGGGTTAACTGCCTCTGGTTGGTCCCTGGCTAGCCCCTGGAGAGGATATAATGGTGGTACAAGGAGCAGTCGGGGTCCATTCCATCAACAGGGACACACGAAGCAATAAAGAGCTTTTGGAGCCAGAGCACTTGGAGTAGGTGTCTTCACTGGGAAGAAAGAAGCAAGGAGCCACCTTGGGCATAAACCTCTGAGCCTGCCTTTCTCAAGGCTTCTCAGAGTAGCCATGGACATAAGCCTCCTTTCTGGGTGACACAGTTTTCTGGGGCTCAGTTCCCCCTCACCAGATGAGGGGTCCTCAGTGGCTCGTTCCTGCTCATGGCTGGAGCGAGTCCAGTGGCAGGGCAATGCCCCACATAATTCAAAACTCTCTTTTTCTTTTTTCTTTTCTACAATGGTGAAAAACATCTGGGATTGTGGGAACTAATCAAGATCCATGAATACTAACAGTCCATTCTTCTGCTTACAGAAGGAATGGTAAGAGGGTAACTGAACTTACAGTGCTCAATTTAAGCTAAGATCCATTGAAAGGCACTGTAAGAACCTAAAGAAAATATATGTTCTTTGCCTTTAAGTGGACAGTTGCTGGAAATAAGGTCATAAGGAGATAAATGTGTGTGTGTGTGTGTGTGTGTGTGTGTGTGTGTGTGTGTGTGTGTGTCTAAATCTCACTGTGAGAACATATATTCCATAGCACTCTGCTTACAGAGGAGGGCTTAGTGAAATAAGCTCCAAGGAAATTGCATTTAAATGGGGTGTTGAAGTATAAGTAGAATTTCATAAGGTAGGAAAGAAAGCAAAGAACATCTCAGAATCAGGGAACATCATGTATAAGATGAGTGTCTTAGGAAGTTTGGGTTACCATACTAGAATGGTGGCATAAACAACAGAAATTTGTTTTTCACAGTTCTGACACTGGGAAATTCAAGATCAAGACCTTAGTAGTTCCAGTGTCTGGGGAGGGTGGTCTTCATAGTTTGCAGATGGCCATCTCATTGTATCCTCACATGATAGAGAGAGCCCTCTTCCCTTCATCACCTCATGAGGCCACCAATCCCATTCATGAGAGCTCCACCTTCATGATTTAGGAGAAAGCTCCTTTCTCCTAATACCATCACATTTGAAGTAATTATGATTTCATTATATAATTTGGAGAGACATGATCAGTCCACAACAATTATTGGTGAACACATTGAATTCTTACTCTGAAAAATCCATTTCTTTTATACCACAACTGCAGAACCATCTATTATTCCTAGTTCTCATAAGGAGAAGTTGGCATTTCTTTATATTTTGTTTACTTATTTAAAAATTATCAACTCCTATTGTTTGCACAGTAATATTAGATTTGATTGTTCTTGTTAGGTGCTGTCAGGTTGGGTCTGACTCATAGGGACCCTACTTACAACAGATGAACCACTCCCTGACACTATGCCATGCCCAGCACTATTGTCAGTACTTCTCTGCTCTTCACAGGGTTTTCAATGGTTGCTTGTTTGGAGAGTTGGCTGCCAGATCCTCTCCCAAGTCCCCCACATCCAGTATTCCCACCCAAGTACTAAACAGGCCCAGCCCTGCTTAGCTTCCAAAATCTGACAAGATTAGACACCAGGAGGCTATGATTTGAAAAGAACACAAAAAAATTTTTGGATAGGCATTTTCTACTGAGAAGCAACCATTTTAACTGCAGAGAAAAGCTATTGTACAATTGAAAGAACACAGTCTTTGGATTTACAGGTCAGTTGAATCTTACTGCAGCTACTTACTAATTGTTTAACTATGCATTAGCAATTTAAACTGGATGATTTAATTTTCTCATCAATATTATGGTCATATTAAAACCACATTGAATGATGCTACAAAGATAAAACAAGCATAAAAGATTTGGCATGTATTTTTTTCTCAAAAAGTAAATTAAACAATCCTCCATCATTCCAATTGTTCTTAGGGAAAACTGAATAGAAATATAAGGCGGTACATATTTTAACATCTGAACATAAAAAATTTGAACATACTATGGGCTGGAATAAACATGGGAGAGTTAACTGAAGAAGCATAATGTTGACTGCCCTTAAATGATATGAGGTTGTTGTTGTTGTTAGGTGCCATCCAGTCGGTATCCAACTCATAGCGACCCTCAGAGGGTTTTCAATGGCTGAGTGCTTCGGGATTGCCTTGGGAGTGGATTGCCAGGTCCTTCTCCCAAAAGGATCAACTATATAATTTAATCAAATGAAGTATTGTTGTTGCTGTTGTGTGCCGTCGACTCATAGCGACCGTTATAGGGTTTTCAATGGCTGAGTGCTTCGGGATTGCCTTGGGAGTAGATTGCCAGGCCCTTCTCCCATTTTTGTGGTGCTGGTAATTGAACTCCGGGCCTCAGAGACTGCAGTGCAGCGCTCTACCCACTGAGCTAAATCCCAGCCCCAAATGATATGAGGAGAGTTCTAATAAAAAAGAAAACTCTTTCTCAAGGAAAATTCATTTTAGAAAGGCAGTTTAAGTTGCTAGAAAGGTGTAATGGCATATGGCAGCAAGAACCAGGAGAAAATAGCTTTGTATTAATAAGTGATGAAATGCATTGGAGAAAACACTTCATATTATGAAGAGCCTTGAAAATCAGGGTAAAGATCTTGGATACTAACTGCAGGACATTAAAGTCTTATGACAGTGCCTAGGCATAAGCATCTTCTACAGGTATGACAACAACCACACTGGACAAGAAAATGAACAGCTGGATCCTTCTTCTCCCCAAGACTTCACACCATTTCAGAGTAGCCTCTCTTGACCTTTCTCTAAAGTAGCTTCTTCCTCTCTGTATCACACTATGCAGGAATTGCTTTGTTTATTCATTTGTTTATTTAAAATTGCTTTCTTCCCTTGTGAAACTTTAAGTTTCATAAGAACAGGAACACAGCCATGTGGGGTTTAGTACCATATCTTTAGCCCCTGTAACAGGATGTGGTTCATAGCAGGTTCTTGTTTGCTCTTCTCGTGCTGTTTTACACCACACAGACACACATACACGCACATGCAGGCATGCACACATGCACACTTATAAACACACAGCATTTAAATATTTTCCTGAAAAGAGAAAAAGCATATTCTCTTGCAATGCTAAGATATGAGCGAATCAAGGTTTATACTGTTGGTAATGAGTGTGGTAAGAAAAGAACACACAGGACTTATACTTGTGCTCCTTCAACAGGCCTAGGGTTTGTCAGCAGTAATTTTTCATACCAAAATGTACATTAAATTCACATATTCAATGAATGTCTATCTTTGGTAAGCCATTGTCTTCTGTCACTAATCCATTTATCTGCACTGAAAAGTTCACCTCTATCTTTCACAAGAGTTCCTAAATGCAGGTTTTCTAGTAACACAAATGCCATCTAGTAACACAATGCATCTTTTTCTAGATGATCAGACTTCCCAAAGCCTGCTGGATAAATAGGCAGTAGGCAACACTTAGTGACAATCTATTTTTCTGTTTGGCACTATTTGGTGGAGTTATCACATTATCTTTTCTATCAGGGAAGATGCTGTTACCCGAAACTTTTATTTTTTGGTCCCTTTATGCTGTGCAAACTTATAAGAACAAGACAACTGCATCATTTTAGCCCATTCTAATTTTATATCCTACCTTCAGGAGCAGATAAGAATTGATGATAAATGGGAAAGGAACTTGCTAGATAAAAGAATTTTCTTTATCAGTATTATTATATATCCCAGGAATCCTGCAGTTTTCCTAGCATATACATATTAGTGGAATAAATCTTACAATGAATAGCTACTGCACTTCCATTATAAATATGAACAAACTAAAAAAAATAGAAAACAATCACCTGCCCAGGGTATGAATAATTTAATATTCCTAACAGAGAGCCTGAGTTGGAAATAAAGACAAACTGATGTTTCTTCCTCTTCTTTTGGAATTAACTATGCTTACAGACCCAAAATATGAATTCCTGCCCATCCTTCACTCTTTTTCACTCTTGGGCCTGTAGCAAATTAAGAAGTTTGCACTGCCATCTGTGAAGTATTACAACTAAATGGGTAAGAAGAGTTGAAGAAGCACAGAGAATTGTGGAAATACCTCCAGGTATGATAGAAAAAGAGCAAGTCAGACTAATAGAGAAGAATCTTGACAGGGAGCCTGGAGCAAGAGTGCAGAAAAAATATCTCCTGTTCCAGAGATTAGTAACTCAGGACAAAGTATATTTCACCTCCTCACTTTACAGCAGATCTGCCTAAGATTAATTATGTATGTATGACTCCTATCAAAAGAAGTAGTAATGTTCTAAGGAATAGGATGATCCAGGGGTAACATTTTGTGTACATGTGTTTGTGTCACTAAAATTTACCCTTCCTGAATCATAAAGACATAAAGAAAATTTATGAACAGATCTACCAGTGAAGTGTTAGACCGAGCTAGCTACAGAAGTAGACACTCAGTTTCGGGAGAGAAAGAGGAGGCTAGGAGGAATGGAAGAAATCTATCCAGTACCATTTATTTTAGGAAAATGCCTGAGCTTAATAACAACACAATAAGTAAGAAGAGATCATACCCTAAAAAAACATGTAACTACATATACACTCAGAAAAGTAAGATGGTGTTACATTGGAGAACAACTTGGTGTTTATAAATGTATCTATAGATTCCATATAGAATATTTTTTCAGGGGGAGTTGAGACAGGCTCACTATGTAGCTCAGGCTAGCCTTGAACTCATGATCCTCTTGCCTCAGCCTCCGAAGTGCTGGGATTACAGGAATTTATCAACATGCCAAGCTTCTATATCACTTTTGAAAGGCTCTATTTCAGCAGAGCCTGTAGCCATAGCACTGTGGCTCCAATACTGTCAGATCTCAGAAACTAAGCAGGGTCGTGCCTGGTTAGTACTTGGATGGGAGACATCTGGGAACACCAGATACTGGAGGCTTTGGGAGAAGAACCTGACAACCCACTCCCAAAAATCAATCCACCATTGAGAACCCTATGAATAGCAGAGAAACATTGACAAGTGTTTTGCCTATTGAACCTAGGATCACTATGAGTCAGACACAGACTCAACGGCACCTAACAACAACAATTTTAGCAGAAATTCTGTACGATCTTGTGAAGTAAATCTCTTACATATTTGTTAAATGAAGAGAGAAGAATTCAGAGAAAACCCTATTTCCTCTACCAGGAAATTTTTTCTTCACTGCCCTGTCATAAGAATTTATGTTAAAAAAATCGGGAATATAAATGATGGCAATATGAATGCATTTCAGTGGAGAAGGAAAAAATGTATCTTTTTACCACAGTTACTTAATATTGTTTCATATGCCGAATATTGTCTTTAGTATGATTATTCCTAGAACCAACAGAAACTTTTAATAAGACAACTACACATTTTAATAATGTTAATTAAACTTGTAACACCTCTTATTTACTATTAATCATTTCCATAAATATAGCTAATTTGGTACAGTGCTGCTCTGCACTCTCTGAGGACCTGGATTCAAGCCCTATTACCATAAAAATGGGAGAAGAATGTGGCAGACCACTCTTGAAGCAATCTCAAAACAATCAGACACTGAAAATCCTATGAGAGCTGCAATGAGTTAGATATGACTTGATGTACCTAGTAACAACAATAATTTCCATAGTTTCATCATTGTCAACATAGTCTCTGAAGACTTCCATATTTTTTACTGTAAAATTGCATTGTGGAAGTATACTTATTCTCTAAATCATTTCCTCTTTTTCTCAATATCAAAGTCATGTTCTCGGCTTGACAGATGTTTTGAACACTACCTAAATTCACTTATACTGGGTACTGCCTTTCATATAAATTATGTGAACTTAAAACATATTTTGAAGTCATAGACCATACCTGAAGTCATCTGAGCAATTTAGTAGGGAATAAGAAGCAGAATAAAATTAAAATAGAGTTAAAAAATATCAAGCTACAAAGGATAGAGATTGACTTTTCTAATAATACAATTACCATTGAAGTGAAAGTATATTGTAGTTAAATTTTATTAGAAAGACAGTAGTTAAATCTTTTTATACGAGGTTGAAAACAAAAGTCTATGACTATTCTACAACGAACGAACGGCGTCAATGAGATTTCAGTGTATTGACAATAAACATTGCGATATATTTGTTTTTTAAATTGATGTTTATAGGCCATAAGATTCCTCCGATATTAGTAAATGCTTTGGTGACCAACTTGCTCAAAATATATGGGCTGCCAGGTTATTGGATTTTCTTTTTTGGTCTGCATTAGCATCTTACAGAAAAAGTAAGAGGCATTGAAGCATTTGGTATTTTAGGGCAAAATATGAGAGCAAAATATTATTTGGGTATAACATGCACTGCTTGACAAAAAAGTTTTTAAGGATAAACTATTATTCCTAGTTTAAATCATCCAATACATAATTATATAAAAGTATTCTTAATAAAACAAATATATAAACCTCAGAGCATATATCTATTGAAAGACAAGTATATTCATCATTTTTGACACAGCATCAATAAAACATTAATTTTATATCTTGGGTGAGCTTAGAATATATATTTATAGCTTTAAAATATCACCAGGTTGAGGATTTTTTTTTTCTTGGTGTTTATGGCATTGGACCTGGGAAGATAGGGAATAAGGCTCTAGGTATTTTTTTAATGGATGTATCTGATTGAAAGACTCTCACTAGTTTGAGATAAACTGTTTATTTTTTGTTGTTTGTTTAATAAATAGAAATTATCTCTACAGTCTCTTAATGCACCAATGACGTGTACTGGATTCCACTGACAATTATTTGTTGGACAACGCTGTGAAAAGCAAACCAAATAACACAGTAACTGAGGATGTTTTACCTGAAGATAAATAAACAATCTGATTTCTTCTATAGGGAGTTCATTTTTAGTCCAATTTAGACTTCCTATTTTCTTCCTTTCTTTCTTTCTTTCTTTTTTTTCTTTTTTTTTTTTTTTTTTTTTTTACTGCAGGTCTCATATCTATCTCTAGGAGAGCTAGCCCAAAGCTCTCAAATTCTCTAATTTCCTAGTTCATGAACTATTGAATGGAGATAGGTATCTGCTACTAATGAGACTGAGCACCTGTAATAAAACATTATGTAGAGCTGGGTCTAAAATTGACATCAGGATAAACCTGTTGTGGCTGTTAGGTGCCTTTGAGTCAGTATTGGACTCATAGCTATCCTACATATAACAGGGAAACTATTTTTACTACTTCTCGGCTCTTCATAGGATTTCCATCCAAGTACTAACCAGGCCCAATCTTGCTTAGCTTCTTAGATCTGACGGGATCAGACGCCATGGTGGTATGCCTGTAGGCATGCCTGTAGGTATGCCTGTATTATGCACACACATGTATGTGCACATGCCCCATATATAGTAGAAAATATAGAACAAAAATAAAATAGTCAACAGTATTGTGCCTACGACATACTGTAAGAACATTCAGTCAGGTGATGTGCTACAATAAGCAGGCTTTTGTGCCAGGATAAAGGGAGAAGAAAGAAAGAATGAGAGATCATATTCATCTCAACTCTGTCAAGAAGGACAAGTTATGTACACTGGTAATTTTATTTTTATTCATAGTTTTATAATAAATCTGTGTCCCAAAATAATTATAAGGCAAACTAATCATCAAAGGATTTAATGATTTCATAAAAGCAGCTTAAAGTTAATATTCAATCACTCTAAAATCTCTAAACACAAAGAAATATGATCATAAACATACTCTTCAACTTCAACTACAAAATACTACAGTATCTAGTGATATATATATATTGTTAGGTTGTTAGGTGCCATCAAGTCGGTATCTGACTCATAGCAACCCTCATAGGGTTTTCATCGGCAGACTGTTTTGGGATTGCCTTGAGAGTGGATTGCCTTTTAGGTATTGATTATCTAAATGAGCTGTTATGTTGTGATGTTGCTTTTCTTGAACTCCTCAGCTAATTGTTAATCGTGAAAACTTCATATAAATATGTGATGATTAATCTCTCAGTTGAATACTATCTTAATAAAAGAAACTCTACAACTTCACCTATCTAAATTTTTAAAGTATCTCAAATGGCTTAAAAAGCATGATTTCCATGCTGATTGCATGAATATTGTTGTTGTTGTTGTTGTTAGGTGCCGTCGAGTCGAGTCCGACTCATAGCGACCCTATGTACAGCAGATCGAAACACTTGCCGAGTCTGTGCCAGGCAACTGATCTTATTTATGTTTAAGCCCATTGTTGCAGACACTGTGTCAATCCATCTGGTGGAGGGTTTTCCTCTTTTGCGTTGACCTGCCACTCTTCCAAACATGATGTCCTTCTCCAGGGATTGTTCTCTCCTGACTACATGTCCGAAATATGTAAGGCGCAGTTTGGTCATTTTTGCTTCCAAGGAGCACTCTGGTTGTACT
>VMDO01022879.1:0-32697 GCA_007922755.1 Pedetes capensis | reverse complement strand
TTCTGTCTAGGGATTCTTGTGCCTGATGTTTACAAAACCCAATAGATTTTGGCTCTCCTGCTTCTCACTGTCACTTTCCTCTTCCCTGGGGGTGGTGGCCCCTCCTGGGAAGGGCTTTGTGAGAGTCATTTAGTTTGTAAAAGTGGAAGCCAAATTCCTCTTCCTGTCTAGGAATGGTGTGAGTTAAAGGAGTCCCCGGGGGTGAAAATGTTTAGGATACTGTCCCTTGGGATCTGCTCTGTTTCTGCAGAGGAGTAGGCTACCCAGAACCTCCTCTCTACCCTTGGCTTTCTAGGCCTTTATTTCTTCCCCCATGAACTGCCCACTAGCCTGGCTCCGCTCCAGGCTGTCTTTCAAGTGGTCTTCCTTTCTCTGCTCTCTTGGTGTCATGTCTAGCCAAGCCCTGGGGCACTCCATTTTCCAATCCGTTGCCATCTGATGCCCCTTATCCCAAAGCCTCATTCTGTAGCCTGCCAATATTGCTCCAGAAGCTTCTGGCGTCTGCTCCAGGTCCTCTCTGTTCCTCTCCCTTGTTCACTTATGCTGACTCCCAGTGTTTGTGCTCAAGCCATTCACAAACTTACCTGCCTGGCAAATGGCCCATCTGACACTGAGACAGACCTTTCATGATTACTCCAACCTGCATTGAGAGGTCCCTTTTAGTCCCCGCTGCTGCTTTAAATGAAGCCATCCACAAAAGCACCCTCTAAGGCCCTACTAGGGCTGGGATTTAGCTCAGTTGGTAAAGCGCTGCGCTGCAGTCTCTGAGGTCCCGAGTTCAATTCCCAGCACCGCAAAAATGGGAGAAAGACATGGCAATCCACTCCCAAGGCAATCCTGAAACAGTCAGCCATTGAAAACCCTATGAGGGTCGCTATGAGTTGGATACCAACTCGAGGGCACCTAACAACAACAAGGCCCTCCTATGGCTAGGGGGACCTCCTATCCCTCCATTCTCCCATTTGCTGTTCCCTTACTCTCACCTTCTCTTCTTCTTTGGCCTCATTATATCTAAAACTCAGGACCTTAGTCTTACCTTGGCTGCTGCCTGCTAACCTCAGCTTTGTGATGTATTTTGAACATACTTCTCTGGCTTAACCATGGCCCTCAGCCTCATTTCTGCCCTCTGAATCCCTGTACCACACACACAAACAATATACCCTCTAGCTCTCTGTTCCATAAATCTTGGGGCCTACAGACCATTTGTGTGTGTGTGTGTGTGTGTGTGTGTGTGTGTGTGTGTGTGTGTGTGTGCCGGCAATACTTGAGAACAGGAAATGTCTAACATTTTGGCTTCCCTGGGCCACACTGAGTAAATAAGAATTGTTTTGAGCCATGTATAAATTATGTAATAGTGCATGTACATAAGACTTCTTTTATTTTTTTTAATATTTATTATAAAGTTTAGAGAAATGAGAACAATATAAAACTGTGGGGCCACATTAATAGCTGTCCTGGGCCACATGCAACCCACAAGCCACAGGTTGGACATGCCTACCCTAGAGAATCCTTACCAAAAGATGTCATAAGAGATTTCGTTATACTATTGTCTCATCTTCTCATTTTGTAAATGTAGAAAGTGAGGCCCACAGAGGGGCTATGGCTTGGACAAGACTGCAGGGATAATTTGTTGGAAGGGCAGAATCAAGACCTAGGTCTTCTGATTCCTAATGCAGTACTACTCTTACATTCTTCATGTGTTTCCTTCCTTGCTTGCTTGTTTCCTTCCTTCCTCCTTTCTTTTTCTTTTTTCCCTTCCCTTTTCTGTTGTCTTTTCTTTTCTGTTCTCTTTTGGGTTTTCTTGAAACACAGTCTCACTCTATAGCCCAGGCTGGCCTTGAACCCATGATCCTCCTGCTTCTACTTCCCTAGTGCTGGGAACTCAAGTATGCACCACCACACCTGGATCTCAAATATGCACCACCACAACTCTATGTGGGGTGCGCGCCTCCTGGTCCGGCCTGGAGGTTCGGACCGGCGGTGCCACCGCACACACAGATACTAAACACAATTCACTCGTGACCCTCCGGTGTGGGATGCGGACTCCTGCGGCCCTCGAGAAGCCGGTGGAGATGGGAGAAAGGAAAAGCCTCAGGCACTTTTGCCTTCCAGGAGCAAACACCTGTGTTGATGGTCTCGGTGGTCACGCCCAGACTCATGTGTATTCTTTTTCATTGTCATCAGGGAGTGGGTCATTTTTTGTAGGACTTATGGTCTCTGAGGTCTAATTGCCTAGGTTGAAATCCTGCATTCAGAATTTGCAAGTAAATATATTTGCCATGCTAACCATGGGCAGTTACTTAGCCTTTCAGCTTCCTTATCTACAAAATGGAAGAGGAATGAGGATAAATAGTACCTGCCTGTTAGGAATACTCTGAGGGTTGAATGAGATGATGTGTGTAAAAGCATTTCAGTGTCTGCACATACTCAATGCAGTAAATGTTAACTATTTTATTTTGTCATTGCTTCTATAGCAACTAAAACATCTGAGGACATAATTGTTGTTGTTGTTAGGTGCCGCCAAGTCGGTATCCGACTCATAGCGACCCTCTGTACAACAGGGGAAACACTATTGTCAGTGCTTCTCTGCTGTTCATAGGGTTTTCAATGGCAGATTGATTTTTGGGACGGGGTTGCCAGGTCCTTCTCCCAAGGAGGACATAATAGGTATGCACAAAGACTCTGGGTACCAAGGAGAGAGGCTCTGAGGAATAATGTTCTGACTTTGTTGTCTTGTGCAAGGGAATAAATCTAATGGTGGGTATATAAGGGAAAGTAGAGAGATAGCAGCCTGTAGTCATAGCGCTGTGGCATCAGATCTCAGAATCTAAGCAGGGTCAGGCCTGGTTAGTACTTGGATGGGAGACCACCTGGGAGCACTAGATGCTGTAGGCTGGGGAGGCCAACCTGGCAACCCACTCCCAAAAATCAATCCGCCATTGAAAACCCTATGAACAGTAGAGAAGCACTGACAGTAGTGTTTCCCCTGTTACATGTAGGGTCATTATGAGTCGGATACCGACTCAACAGCACCTAACAACAACAGAGACGTAGAATAGTGCCATGGCTGAGACTTGGGGTCGGAGAACCTTAAGATCACTCTTGCCACATTTTAGGGAGGGAGCTGCCTCTTTGCCCAGTTGCAGGACTATCCATGGGATTCAGGGGTAAAGCAATCTGAGGTGCTAAAGGCTCACAGGTATCACCTTGACTGAGAATGTCCAGGGCTCTCAGATTCTTGGAGGCATTTTTATTTCTGTGGGAATGTGTCCTTTGGAGACAACAGCATCCCGCCTCTTTGTGCCCATTTCCTCCCTGTTAAGATGAAGATCACTGTGTAATTAGTTTATCCCAGAACTGGGAGAACAAAGGCTATTTATCCTACCCATTGGGTGATGTGGAGATTCCTTCCTTCATTCGGCACAATGTGGGCTAACAGTTCTGAAGATGAGACCAAAAAGTTGCAAGTTGCCTTTGCAAAGGGAACAAGTGATTCAGCTTGCAATGGGCACATTCTTAAAGCCTAGTTTCACATCCTTCTTTATCTCCTCTGCTTCTGCTGGCCAGGGAGTGACTACCGGTGTCTTCTCTCCCTGAAATTCCTTTGAAATTCTAAGGGAGGAAAGAAATCTTTGTGTTATATCCCATAGAATCCAATGAACTATGTAAAATTCACACCTGCACCAGCACCCACTTCCTTTTCCTTTTTTTTTCTCTCTCTCTTTTTTTACATAGCTTTAGAGAATTTCACTCCTCCCCCAACTGATATATTATTAACTGCTAGGATCAGTAATGACAGCAGCCATAACAAATAAATAATTTTTAAAAGCCTCAGATACACTCTGCTTGAGATAGAGTTGAGAATTGAGGAGGAGTTTGGGGTCAGGGCTCCTGGCACTCAACATATACTTGAAGCTGTGAGATCCATCATTAGGGCCCCTCAATTCTGGCTCATCTCTTTTTTTTTTTTTTGTATTTTTTGAGATAAAGTCTCACTTTATTGCTCAGGCTTGTCTGGAACCCCTAGGCTCAAGTGATCCTCTTGCTTCAGCCTCCAGAGTAGCTGGGATCTGGACCTGAGATATGGTTGTCTTTTGTTTCCATATCAACGCCTCCTATTAAATTCATGTTTGCTTGCACCATATAGAGGCCTATCTTTGATGGGAGTGCATCTACAGTGTTGCCTCCTAAAGTGAGACTCAACTGTTTAAGTGAACTGAACTATTCTTAAGACTAAGAGACTGAGTCAATAAGGCATGCTGTAATGGACTCAAATTTGTTCTTTTCTGCTTATTCCAGTCTATGCTTTTCTCCCCGTTTGCCAACTTCTTATGTCAAAATTTCTCTCTATGAGTGTGGGTTTGCATGCCTGTAATCCCAGGACACAGAAGGCAGAGGCAGGAGACTGATGAGTTCAAGGCTAGCCTGGGCTACATACTGAGACTGCAACCCAAAACAAAACAAACAATGGAAACTTCTAACCCAAGTCCCTCCATAGCTACCTATCCCACTTTCATATATGAAACTTTCTGAAAATAAAATTTCAAAGAGGGGACCGTGGGAAATCACAATATCCTTCCCCAAAATGTGAAGGCTTATTGAACTAAAAACAACTAAGCAGCAACAGATGCAGGAAAGCTCTCTGCCCTCCATTTACCTAGAAGCAGGACATAAATTTACAAAGAAAAAACACATCCTGTCCACCTCCACCTCTACCTCCATCAAAACAGAGGTTAATCACCGAAGACAGCCTTAGACCCTCAGCAGCCTTGAAATGAGGCCAGAGGAATTTATGTTAACAAACTTTACTAACTAGCCTCTTGATTGGCCATTTGTTTGCCTTCTTCTCTAGTTGCTGCCTTTATAGATTCATAGTCCTTTTCCTTTTTCTTTCACTTCTTTAGAAATATATTGTTCTGCTAGATGCCAAGGCTCACACCTGTAATTCCAGTGACTCTGGAAGCAGAGTCAGGAAGATCACAGGTTCGAGGCCAGAGGCAGCCTGTGCAATTTAGTGAGACCCTGACTCAACATAAAAATATAAAAAGGGCTGGGGTGTAGTTCAGTGGTAGAGTACTGGCTTAGCATGCATGAGGCCCTGGGTTCAACCTCCAGTACTGCAAGGAAAGAAAAAAAAAAAGAAATGTATTTTCCTTTGTTAAAGAAACAATATAAATTGTCTAGAAAATGCATGTAATTATTCTGACAAGATAAAAACAAAGTTCACTAGAGGAAAAGTTTCAATCTTAAACAGAACCGGAACCAAAAGACATATAGAAAATATTACCAAGTAAATGATAGGGAAGACTTAGATGGGGAGGGTGGGGGGGAAGCATACAAGAGGGTAAGGGGGCACCTACATGAATAATGTACATCAAAATGCATATATGGAAATGCCACAATGAAAAGCATGTCAGAATGAATCACATTAAGGTGTACATTAAAAATGTCCAATAATAACATTAAAAAATTTGGAGGGGAAAAAAAAAGATGTTATAACAAGCCAAAGTTCTAAGCCACTGCTTTGTGTTATCTTCCACTGATGTTTCTCCCGCATAGCCCACATCGTGCACATCAAAACACTTGCATGTTAATCTGGCTTTTATTACAGGAGTCTGTCCAAACTGCAGATTTATGAAGGTTGAGGAGAAATTATATTTCTTCCCATACAAAATGGGTTTTTCCTGTTCCTCTGTTTTCCTAGTGGGTGAATATTATCTCCAGAGTCAGTTTGAGTTGACTTACAGCCAAGACCACCATTATTTTGAGGCTGCCTGGAATCTTCAGAAGGACATGCTCCCTGGCTGATGATCAAGGTGCTCAGAGGTATTCCTGAAATGAGCATCTCTGTAAGGAAATGGAGAGGGTTGTTGTTAAGTGCCGTCGAGTCTGGTCTGACTCATAGTGACATTAGGTACAACAGAACGAAACACTCCCTGATTCTGTGCCAGGCACTTCCATTATTTCCTGGCCTCCCAGAGTAAATGAAAGGCCTGAGTGACAATCACTCTACAGCAGGCATCCATGTGAGGCAGGA
Organism: Pedetes capensis; assembly: GCA_007922755.1. Classification (NCBI taxonomy): domain Eukaryota; kingdom Metazoa; phylum Chordata; class Mammalia; order Rodentia; family Pedetidae; genus Pedetes; species Pedetes capensis. The sequence goes on along the minus strand of VMDO01022879.1, from coordinate 26,660 downwards.
GTCTCCTAGAGGTTGTTGTTGTTAGGTGCCATGGAGTCGGTATCCGACTCATAGCGACCCTCATAGGGTTTTCAATGGCTGACTGTTTCGGCATTGCCTTGGGAGTGGATTGCCAGGCCCTTCTCCCATTTTTGTGGTGCTGGGAATTGAACTCGGGACCTCAGAGACTGCAGCGCAGCACTCCACCAACTGAGCTAAATCTCAACCCTCTCCTAGAGGCGTGGTCCCCAAATTTTTGGCACGAGGGATTGGTTGCATGGAAGACAATTTTTCCACAGACTGGAAGTGGAGCTCAGGCAGTGATGCCAGCAATAGGGAGCAGCTATAAATACGGATGATGTTCCTTGCTTGCTGGCCACCCACCTCCTGCTGTGTGGCCCGGTTCCTAATAGTCATACTGGTCTGCAGGTACCAGGGTTGGGGACCCCTGCCCTAGAGTGTGGATGGGCATTGTCTCAGCTTTTTGGGTGGTCACATATCCATAGGTGAGGATTTGGCATGTACAGAAATGGCCTTTTCTCCCTGGTATGTCTCTACTATTGCACAGTGGGTAGAGCGCTGAGCTGCAGTCTCTGAGGCCCGGAGTTCAATTCCCAGCACCGCAAAAATGGGAGAAGGGCCTAGCAATCCACTCCCAAGGCAATCCCGAAGCATTCAGCCATTGAAAACCCTATGAGGGTCGCTATGAGTTGGATACCGACTCGACAGCACCTAACAACAACAACAACATTGCACCTGTGGACGTTTTGAGGTTTAGCTTTGCAGAAGTTACTGCAGATGTCATTTCAAGTAATATGTTGCCAAAGCCATGCGACACTTTCTGCTTTATCGACCCCAAGCTCACAGAGCCAGGATAAATGGTCATCAAGATTGTGCCTTTTTTCCAGGTTCCCATGAGGGTACTCACTCCTGCTCCAGGGAGCATAAACAAATAGTAATTTGAAGGCTGACTAGTTGGTCTTGAGGCTGCTGAGAGCTCCTGCTGCTTTTGGTCTCTGTTGGGAAAATGCCAGTCATGCCAACTACCTTGGAAAGGCCTGAGTTTTGCATGGAAGTAGTTGTATCACGGGTAGAATTTGGTATCAAATCCCTCCTAACAAAATAAACTGTGCCAAACAGTAGAGTGACTGTCCACAATGGAGCCATCCTGACTGATAGATTCGTGGAATGGGACCTCTGTGGCTCATTGTGTGATCTCAGGAGCAGCTGCCATCATTGTAGAGTGTCTAAAGTTTGCATTTAAGGGGCTGGCTGAATGTCTTGTGCCTTCTATTGACCTCAAACAGGAAAAGAGGAAAGGGGATAATAATCATAGGTTCCTCTCCACTGGAGGTTAGCTTATTTTATAATTACTAAGGAGGATAGGGGCTGGGATTTAGCTCAGTTGGTAGAGCGCTGCGCTGCAGTCTCTGAGGCCCAGAGTTCAATTCCCAGCACTGCAAAAATGGGAGAAGGGCCTGGCAATCCACTCCCAAGGCAATCCCAAAACAATCAGCCATTGAAAACCCTCTGAGGGTCGCTATGAGTCAGATACCGACTCGATGGCACCTAACGACAACAACAACAAGGAGGATAGAGCCTGCAGCCATAGCCCTGTGGCATCTGATCCCATCACATCTCGGAAGCTAAGCAGGGACGTGCCTGATTAGTACTTGCATGGGAGACTGCATGGGAACACCAGGTGCTGTAGGCTTAGGAGAAGGACCTGGTAACCCACTCCCAAGAATCAAATCGCCATTGAAAACCCTATGAACAGCAGAGAAGCACTGACAATAGTGTTTCGCCTGTTGTACGCAGGGTCGCTATGAGTCGGATACCAACTCGATGGCACCTAACAACAACAACAACAAGGAGGATGGCCAATTGTGGTGGCACATGCCAGTAATCAACAAGCTGGGAGGATGAGGCAGGAGAATCGTATGTTCAAGGACAGGACATAATGTTTGGGAGAGTGGCAGTTCAATGAAAAAAAGGAAAACCTTGCACTAGATGGATTGACAGCGATAAGATCGTGTGCCTGGCACAAAATCGAGGAGTGTTTTATTCTGCTATTCATAGGGCTGCTATGAGTCAGACTCGACTCAACAGCACCTAAAAACAACAATAACAAGAACAAGGGGAATAGGGTCCTATTCTGATAAGTTCATTTCAGGGGGATCCCAGATTCCTCAGTGAATTGGATCCTGGCATCAGACACTTATAGAGCTATCAGAACATTTCTAAGGAGGAAGAAAATCACCCCCATTCTCATCCCCAACCAAGCCTCAAAATGATCGACTCCATGACTGTTTGCCCACTGCTTGGCAGACACACATACCCCTGGTAGAAGGCATGAAATATAGCAATAGTTTGAAAGCAATTGAAGACATTCTGTTGGGGTAGGGAAAGCTATGTCAAATAAGGTGGTCCTTTAAGGGACTTTTGCATGTTCTAACATTTAGCAGGGTCTAATCTGTCCAGATGACACCTCACTTGAGAGAGTGGTAACTTAGGTTCTTTATAAAGAAGTATTCGTGATGGGTGCAAACCATCCCCTCATGGGCTTCTGTATACAGTTCCATGTTGTAGCTTACCTGCCTCTAAACCTACTCCACTTTTGGCTTCTTCTGTAACGGGAGCTGGGTCCTACAGGACTCTGTGAGCTTTCTATTGCTGTGCAACAAATGGCAAATAATTTAGTCTCTAACAACAACAGATTCATTATCTTTGGGCTTCTGTGAGTTAAGACTCTAGGAATGGCTTAACTGGGCCTTCTGCTCTGGGTCTCACCAAACTGTAATCAATATATCAGCTAGGGAGGAGGTCTTATCTCAGGTTTAAGATCATCTTCCATACTGGTTATTAACAGAATTCAGTTGTCTGTACTTGTAAGGCTTAGACCTCTGGTTTCTTGATGGCTGTTAACTGAGGGTTGCTCTCATCTACTAGAGTCCACTTGAATGTGGCTCTTCAAAATATGGTAATTTGTCCCTTTGAGGCAAACAAGAGATCATCTGTTTCAGCTTCAAATCCCTCTTTTTTTTTTCAGTACTGGGGGTTGAACCCAGGGCCTCGTGCTTGCATGCTTTGCAAGTGCCGTACCACTGAGCTGCACCCCAAGCCCATTATTTTACTTTCTTGAGACAGGGTCTCAGGAAATTACACAGACTGATCCTCTGGTCTTGAACTTGTGATCCTCCCGCCTCTGCCTCCCAAGTCGCTGGGATTACAGGCATGAGCCAAGGTGCCCTGCAAGTCCCTCTTACTTCTACAGCTGATCTTTGTTGTTGTTAGGTGCCGTCAAGTCGGTATCCGAATCATAGAGACCCTACATACAACAGGTGAAACACCATTGTTAGTGCTTCTCTGCTATTCATAGTGTTTTCAGTGGCTGATTTAGTTTTTTGGGAGTGGGTTGCCAGGTCCTCCTCCCAAGCCTGCAGTGCCTGGTGTTCCTAGGTGATCTCCCATCCAAGTACTAACCAGGTCTGACCCTGCTTAGCTTCCAAGATCTGACGGGATCAGATGCCACAGTGGTACGGCTGTAGGCTAAGCTGATCTTTTTTGTTGTTAGATGCTGTTGAGTTGAGTCCAACTCATAGCGACCCTATGTACAGTAGAATGAAACACTCCTCGATTCTGTGTCAGGCACGTGATATTATTTTATGTTTAAGCCCATTGTTGGGGTCACACTGTCAATCCATCTAGTGGGGGGTTTTCCCTTTTTTCATTGACCGTCCACTCTCCCAGACATGATGTCCTTCTCCAAGGATTGGTCCTTCCTGACTACATGTTCAAAATATGTAAGAGGCAGTCTAGACATCCTTGCTTCCAAGGAGCACTCTGGTTGTATTTCTTCTAGAACAGATCTGTTGGTTCTTTTGGCAGTCCATGGACTGCTGGCTGATCTTTAGACAACTCTTTTTAAAAGGCTCACCTGAGGAGGGCATGGTGACACAGGATTGTAATCCCAGCACTTGGGAAGCTGAGGCAGAAAGATCAAGCTCAAAGTCAGCCTGGGCTACATGGGCAGTTCCAGGTCAGCCTAGGATATGTAATGAGACACTGTCTCAAACAACAACAACAAAAATACTTGTATGTTGTTTAATAGTGTTTATCTCTGGGGATGAAAAGGCTTTCTCGGTTAGGTTAGGTCCACCCACACTCAACGGGAGGGGATTTACAGGTCATACATACTAGGGGTGAAAATCTTGGGGACCATCTTGGAATCCTATCTACCACGGGCTCTGTGAAAAGCACTCCATCTTATTAGATTGTTTTTTTTTTAAACATGAGGTCAGCTGCTTTCCATTAGCATTCTCCATTCTGGGAAAGCAGGCAGCAAATCTGGGAACAAAGTCTTCTGAACCCTTTGAACCTAAATCAGGCTGTGGTTAAAAAATTTCGACAGCCTTGGAGCACAGGCCTTTTTCCTTTTTTCCCTCTCTCTCTTTTTTCTTCTAGATTCCTTGTCTGGGGGCTGGGATTTAGCTCAGTTGGTAGAGCACTGCGCTGAAGTCTCTGAGGTCCCGAGTTCAATTCCCAGCACCGCAAAAATGGGAGAAGGGTCTGGCAATCCACTCCCAAGGCAATCCTGAAATAGTCAGCCATTGAAAACCCTATGAAGGTTGCTATGAGTTGGATACCGACTTGACGGCACCTAACAACAACAACAACAACAACAACAACAACAGAGTCCTTGTCTAGCTCTCAAGTGAGACAACTGAGAAAGAAAGGGAAGCTCTGGGGCCTAGGCATCTGGGATTGGCCTACAGAAGCAAACATTCATTTTAATAATGACTGGATAATGCACCCTTATGTCCCTGTGGCCCAGACTTCCTGATGATGATCATTACATGACTGTTTATGCTCTTTGGACATGGCTTTGAAGGTCTCTTATCATGGACTATATAAAACTTGTATTTCCCCTTTCTGTACTCTGCTTGCAAGCTTTTTTTCATAAGACTTTGCACAGAGTCCTTTACTTAAAGCGTGTCTCCAATTTTCTCCACATGTTTAAACAAAGGAACTACTTTCTCCACTGATGCCTGTTTGCCACTCCAGTACCCCTCCCTCCCTACTCCTGTGTTCATCCTTCTACAAACGCATGCCGTAAGCACCTTATGCGCTTAGTAGGGTGCAAGGGGCTGATGATATTCAGATAAGCAACATGTAGTCCCTGTCTTCAAGATGACATCAGCTGTGGCAGAGGTACATGCAAAGGGCCAAGAGCATGGGGCAGGGTCTTGAAGACCATTTGAGCTGGGTCTTGAAGAATGCGTAGGATTTCAAGGATGTGGGTGTTAGGAGGATAGTGTTTAAGGCCATGTGGACAGCCTGTGCATAGCGTGAGAAAGCAAAGAACATGGTGTGTTTAGGGAGTGACTGATGATTTCAGGAAACCCAAGTGTGGGGTTGTGAGGGAGATGGGCTACTGGGAGACTGGAGGGGGTGGGGAGCCCCAGATTGTGGAGGACCTTGAACATTGAGAACTTGGCTTTTATCCTGCGGACAGTGGGAAGTTGGTAAATATGTTTAAGCTGGGGAGGCTCATGGTTGGTTACACTGGTGTTGAGTGAGCACACTGTGACTTTTTTTGAGGTATCAGTGAAGTGACATCAGTTTTTGGTCAATATCATAAAGGTCTAGAGCAGATGAGTCAACTCTGAGGCCCCAGTGAATGAATCTTCATTTTAAGTTTATATTAGCCATAATGAGACACATGAAAGAAATCCAGTGATGTCTACAAGGGGAGACACTTGGGATGCAAAGTTCTGCTTAATAAAGTCAGCCTGAAGATGAAAGGAAAGAATTTCTGTAAGTGGTTGTGTTAGCCTTCTTGTTGCTATGACAACATAAGTGAGAGAAACAATTTAAGAGAGGAAGGATTGATTTTGACTCATGGTTTCAGGGGGTTCAGTCCTCAGTTACTTGGCCCCGTCACTGTGGGCCTGTCGTGAGGCAAAGCATCATGGCAAAGGGGATGTGGAGGAGCAAAGCTGCTCATGTTATGGCAGACAGGAGGCAGAGACAGACGGAGAGACCAGGGACAAGGTGTACTCTTCAAGGGCATGCCCCCAGTGACCTAAGTCTTCTCACCAGGCCCCACCTCCTAGTTTCCACCACCTCCCAATAATAATGCCAAATTATGAATCCATCAATGGATTAATTTATTCATCATTTCAGAGTCCTCATGATCCAATCACTTCTCCAAAGCTCCACCTTTGAAAATTCCATTGGTGACCAAGTGTTCAACACCTGAGCTTTTGGTGGGACATTGCATATTCAAACCACAACAGTGGCTGCTGTTGTTGTTGTTGTTAGGTGCAATTGAGTCAGGTCTGACTCATAGCCACCCTGTGTACAACAGAACGAAACACTCCCCCACTTTGTGCCATGCACATGATCTTTTTATGTTTGAGCCCATTGTTGTAGACACTATGTTTCTTCTCATTTTGAGTCATGCCACAATGTTGTTGATGTTGTTAGGTGCTGTCGAGTCGGTATCCGACTCATAGCGACCCTCATAGGGTTTTCAATGGCTGTTTCAGGATTGCCTTGGGAGTGGATTTCCAGGCCCTTCTCCCATTTTTGTGGTGCTGGGAATTGATCTCAGGACCTCAGAGATTGCAGCACAGCACTCTACCAACTGAGCTAAATCCCAGAAATCCCAGGGGCTTTATTCCATTCCCCTCATTAAGGTCACCTCTAGTTTGATGAGGCAACTCTTCCCCATTTGTCTTTTGAGTGCCGTCCAATCTGGGTGGCTCATTTTCTGGCACAATATTTTGCAGCACTTCTCTGCTATTCATAGGGTTTTTAATGTCTAATTGTTTCAGGAGTACACTGCCAGGTCCTTCTTGCTTGTCTGTCTTAGTCCAGAAGCCCAGCTGAAACCTGTCCACCATGGGTGGCCCCACTGGTACCTAAGATACCAGTGGCATAGCTTTCAGGATCACAGCAACACTCAAGGCCCCAACAGCATGACAAGCAATAGACATAATGGTAATGGTGGCTATTATGTAGGAAGAGACTCCCTCCCTCTGAGAGTCCAAGCCTAACCCACCTGAATAGGGCACCACATCCATGCTTCATGTGCCTAGGACACCTGGGAATGGGCTATGTTCTTCAAAGATGAGAAGAGTTCAAGAGCACTTGGTTCTGTACAGGTGAATAACTCAGGGGTGAGGCCGATCTTGCTGGGAGAGAAGGCAGGTCCCGCTAAATAGGGAAACAAGGAAGTTCCTCCCCCAGAACAAGTCTTTCTCCGCCTCCTATCGCATACCTTACTTGTTTTGCTGCCTACAGAGGTAGTTCTCAGATCACATCCCTTTTTGATTGAATGTATGCAGTCATACAACAAATATTCATGGAGTAGTTGCTATTCCTCTCATATGCCACATTTAGTCCACCAGTAAATCCTGCGACTCTTGCATTCTAGGTCCCATTCTAGGTGCCAGGTGCATTGATGATGAACAAAACAGACACAGCCCCTGTCCACATGGACTTCATATTCTATTAGTGGAGACAGATAAACTAGTGATTCGATGAATAACAGAATATAGTTTCATGTAGTGACAAGTGCTGTGAAGATGTTGGTAAAGAGTAATGTAGTAGAGAGACAGGGAGTGCTCTAACCAGGACGATCACAGTTCTGTCTGGGGGAAGTAACACTGAATGCCACAAACTAGTCAGCTAGGCATGCAACTGTCTAGCGGAAAAGCCCTCCAGGCAGAGGGGAACTATTAGGGCAGAGATCCTGAGACTGATAGGACTTTGGTGTGTTGGGGATTACCAAGAAGGCTATGAGGCTGGAGCAGAGGGACAGAGTAGGAGGGTAGCAGAGTTGGCGGTCAGTGGGACATGGAGGTGGGACCAGATCACATAAAGCCTATGGTAAGAGGCTGGGGTTTTACTCTGAGCTTGATGGCAGACCACTTGGGGGAGGTTGTTCCCCCATTCTGTGCTTGGGATCAAACTTAGGTCCTTCCATATGCTAGGCAAGCACCCTTCTACTGAGCTACATCCTCAACCCTTAGAAAACATATATTTTGGTGGTGCTAGGGATTGAACCCAGGGTTTTGTTCATGCTATATAAGCACTCTACCACTGAAGTATAGCCCCAGCCTCACTGGGGGAATTTTGAGCAAGTGGCTGATATGTGATGTGGCACCTGAGTGTGACAAGAAGAATGTAAAATGAAGAATATCATTTTTATAGTTATTACATGTTGAAATAACAATATTTTGGTTATAATGGATAAAATAAAATATATCACTAAAAGTAATCTCATCTGTTTGGGGGCATTGCTGTTACTTTTTAAAATGTTGCTTCTAGAAAATTTAAAATTACCTATGTGAATTGCAATTGTGCTCATGTTAACATTTGTATTTAATGCACTGGTCTAAGAAATGACTGTAGATAAAGAAGAGGGCCAAGGACAGCCCTAGGCGCTACAACATTTCAAAATCAGGGAGAGGAGGAAGATCCAGCAAAGGAAATTGAGAAGGAACAGCCAATAAGGTAGGAGGAAAATTAGGGGAGTGTGACGTTCTGAAAGGTCAAGTGATAAAGTTATTCAAAACAGAGAGTCAGATGCTGCTGGAAGGTCAGGTAGCTGCCTTTTGGATTTTAAAAGAGCAGTTTCAGTGAGGGGTTGGAACCAGTTGGTTTTGGAAGCCTGGTTGGAAAGAGCTCAAGAGAACAGAAAGAAAGCGCATAAAGAGAGTGAGTATAGATACCTCTTGAGTTTTGTTTTATTGAGATGCAGAGAGATGGGGTGGTAACAGGAAGGGGGTTTGAAGTCAAGGGAGGTTTTTGGGTTTTGTTGTTTTTGCTGGTTTGTTTAGGAGGGGAAACAGTTCCACATGCCCCAACTGCGTGGTGGATGGTGGGCCTTTAGGATCAGTTGGAAAAATGAGGGAAGTATGCTGGAAAGAAGTTCACACCATCTGAACACCAGGGTTAAACTGAATGGGTCCATTAGTGCTGTGGCTGGGGTTTACCTCAGTTGGTAGAGTGCTGCTCTGCGTGCTCTGAGGCCCCGGGTACAATCCCCAGCGGGCCCCAGGTACAATCCCCAGCACCACAAAAATGGGTGAGGGACCTAGCAGCCCATTTCCAAAACAACCCTGAAACAATCAGCCATCAAAAACCCTGTGAATAGCAGAGAAGCGGTGACAATAGTGCCAGGTATGGCACAGTGTCGCAGGGAGTGTTCCATTCTGTTCAGGTTGCTGTGAGTCAGATCTGACTTGACAGCACCTAACAACGACATTAGTGCTCTAAGGTTTTAGGGGTACCAAGATGCCTTCTTCCTTTGTTCTCCTTTTTGTCTTTCATAATCTTTTCTTTAGTGGTTATTTCTCTTCTACCCTTGGCAATGGCGGATCTAGGACAATGTTAGCTTACCATACCCTGATATTTTAGGTAGCAGGCTCCTTTTCCATGAGCTCTTCTAAAGCTTGGAGATACTTTATTTCCCCAGGATTTATAATGCCCTCCTTATAGGCGGGAGGCATGAATACACCTTTTTTATTAAGGTGGCTAGGAACGTCTCAGTGATTCTTCATTTATCACTGCAAGAGCCCCATCCTCTTACACCTAAGCAAGATAGTCTCTGTGTCTTTGTATTGCCTCTTCTGGACATTTTGTGTGAAAGGAATCTTTTGTTTTTAGTATTGGGGGATTGAGCCCTAGGCTTCTTGAATGCTAGGCAAATGTTCTACCACTGAGCTGTACCCCTAACCCTGTTTTTAATTTTTTTAAATTTTGAGACAGGGTCTCATTAAGTTATGCAGGCTTCCTCTGTCATCAAACTCATGATCCTCCTGCCTCAGCCTCCTGATTCACTGGGTTTATAGGCATGTACCACAGCATCTGGCTTATTTCTTTTTTAAGAGAGGATAATTCTCCCTAATGGAAATTCCATTTGTACATTATTTTCTTGAATAGTTTAACAACCTAACTGAAGGATAAGGAGTAGGGTGAAATGATTTTGTTACATCCTGGATATCAAACAGTAATCTTTTTCTTTTTTCTTCTGTATTTTAGTGATACTACCATGGCTGAATCATTAAGTGAAGCTTCTGGCAGCCTGGAAGTCCTAGAGGCCAGCGATGAGGGTAAGTAACCCAATAAAACCTTGATAACTACAAATGGATTTACTATGTTTAAACATAAAACAGATCATGGGCATGGCACAGTGCTGGGGAGTGTTTCATTCCATTGTACACAGGGTCGCCATGAGTTGGACCCGACTTGACAGCACCTAGCAACAATAGCCTCTAGGTAGGAGAGCCAAGTCATAAGAAAACAAGTTTGTATCGAATTTCTAACAACATGAGACTCACTCCACATTTACTTTTCAGTGTTTTTACCTCTTTTCTGTCATCTCCTACTGTGATAGTCTACCCACAGGCAGTAGACTGGTACCAGGCCATGGGCTGTTAGGGACTCAGCTGCACAGCAGGAGGTGAGCAGCAAAGCCAGCAAAGCTTCTTCTGTATTTCCAGCTGTTCTTACATCACTTGAATCCTCTTGAAACTCTCCCTGCCCTGCTCTGTGGAAAAATTGTCTTCCACGAACCTGGTCCCTGGTGCCAAAAGGGTTGGGGACTGTTGGTCTAGAGGTTTGGCTGAGGCCCTGAAACCGTCTTTGGAGATGGTTGCCAGATTCTACTCATTAACGCAGAAGTGTTTCTGCTTAATCATAAAAAAACAATCAGAATTGCCCCTGATTTCCCAGATTCAACTGAGGTTTTACTGTAGATTGTTGTTGTTGTTGTTAAGTGCCGTCGAGTTGGTATCTGACCCATAGCGACCCTCATAGGGCTTTCAGTGGCAGATTGTTTTGGAATTGCCTTGGGATTGGGTTGCCACGTCCTTCTCCCATTTTTGTGGTGCTGGGAATCGAACTCGGGACCTCAGAGACTGTAGAGCGGTGCTCTACCAACTGAGCTAAATCCCAGCCCATTTACTGTAGATACTAATCCAGATTTCATTAAAGGAGGAATTTGTAATTTGAGGAGCTAAGGGGGGATAGAATTAGAAGGTGCCACCACAGGCTTCTGTTAAATAGGTTCAATTTATAAAAATTATTGTTTTCAAAACTTACTTGGATGCGTATTCATTGCCTACAATGTAGTGCTGTCTGTGAGAGATAGGTGGGCATATGTGGAATAATAGAAAAGGATATATAAATTACAAATAAGATTTCAAATGTTTTCCTTTTATTATTATTATTATTATGTTGTTGTTGTTAGGTGCCGTTGAGTCAGTATCCGACTCATAGCGACTCTCATAGGGTTTTCAATGGCTGACCATTTTGGGAGTGGATTGCCAGGCCCTTCTCCCATTTTTGAGGTGCTGGGAATTGAACTCAGGACCTCAGAGACTGCAGCGCAGCGCTCTACCAACTGAGCTAAATCCCAGCCCACATTATGTTGTTAGTGTATATTAATTGTACAAAATAATGGGTTTCATTGTGACATTTTCATGGCATGTAATGTACTTTGGTTATACTCACCCTCCTAGTACTCCCCCTTACACAGACACAATGAAAATAAAGGAGCCACAGGAACCATAAGACACAAAGTAAAACACAAAGGTGTTTTGTTTTTAGTGGTGGTGGTTGTTTGAGACAGGGTCTTGTGGTGTAGGCCAGGCTGGCCTTGAACTTGGGATCCTCCTGCCTCGGCCTCCTGAGTGTGGGATCACAGGGGTGTGCCCCATGCCTGGCTGAGATACTGAGTTTAAAAACAGAACTGAATCTGACAGTTAATTGGGTCGTTCTTTGGATTTTACTGCTGGGTTTTCTTTAGTAGTGTATGGTGTGGAAGGCTTTGTCTAGAAGGACAGAAAGAGGAACCTCCTTGTGGCTTTCTGGATGCCTGAGTGTGCTGGCTATGTTGGGCAGGGGATGCTGAGGCTGCTTATGGATCTTTGAGGGCAAGGCTTGGGTCTGCATCTCTGTGTTCCCACTGCTTAGCATTGCTCACAAAGAGCAATTAGGCACTGAAAAAGATCTAAGAGATGAATGAATGAACAAATGAATGAAAGGCCTCACAAAGCCAGATCCAACTGCAAACCAACTTACCTATCTTTTGGGATGTGAACTAGACAGATACCTACAAAAGAAAGTAGCAATTCTGTGCATCTCCATGAAGAGCGGAGGTACAGCAATGCCCTTTTTCTGTTCTCAAGAATTTTTTTTTGAAGATCAAACATTTGGGTATGTTTTTAGAACTTATCAGTGCTGGCCAGAGGATAAGATAGCTGTTGGGAGGTTGAAGGCAAGAAAGGCTAGCTAGAACTGTTTTTTTTATTCCAAGCAGCAGTGTAAGAGAACAAAATCATCATTGTGCTATACATTTTTAAAGCTAAGTTCAATGAAGATGGGATGGGCTGTTTGTATGCATGGTGGATAAGCAAATATATAACCAGAGGCAACAATTTATTCATTGGATTTAGCTGTGGCTTCTTCTGGGCTGTGGGGAGGGGGAGCTGCTTCCAATGGGCTATTTCCTGGCATGTGACACACTGCAGGTCCTCCCTGGATGATAATGTTCAAAGTTGCTTGCTGTTTGAAAATGTTTAGTCCTTAGGCATGGACAGGGAAATCAATGGCTTTGTTATAGAAGTCCAGATTGCTGTCAGCTCTCACCTCTGTTCACTGACCACAACCGTGGTACCTTGTGGTGGCATAGTTATCTAGGGTATAGGTGACCTGTATACACATTGCGGGGTACAAGCGTGAGTTTTGACCCCTACCTACTATTTCAGATGCTAAACAGGGTTGGGCCTGGTTAGTACTTGGATGGGAGACTGCCTAGGAACACCAGGTGCTGTAGGCTTGGGAGAAGGACTTGGAAACACACTCCCAAATAACAATCGGCCATTGGAAACCCTATGAATAGCAGAGAAGCACTGACAATACTGTTTCATCTGTTGTAGATAGGGTGGCTATCAGTAGGGCCCTGACTCAACAGCACCAAACAACAACAACACTCTTTGTGTTTTTAGTGGCTTTTGAGAACCAGCCTGTGCAGGGCTCAGCTGCTGGCAATTTGAAGACAACCTTTAAAACAGAAGGCTTGAAAGCCCAATTTATACTTGAAAATATGGCAAATATTGTGGATTCCATTAGGCTTTCAAAATAACATAGCATGTGGAGGGTACCTGGCTTTGTATCTCATTCCCAGGCCTGAGAGCAGGGCTCATCTCCATATTTGTGGGCCTCTTGCAGGTGGAGGCAGGGAGGTGTCCTAATCAAAATCAGGATGAAGGGGCTGGGGATGTTCCTCAGTGCCAGAGCATTTACCTGAGTTCCAACCATAGTGATGCAAAAAGAAAAGAAAAAAACAAAAGTTGGTTAAAGACTCAGACTGATGTGGCTGACATTGGATGCCTAGCAAGGGTTGCTCAATAAGATCATGTCAAGCTTCTAAGCCACTGCTCTGGATCAATAAGCATCCAATTGATGATGTTTAGGGTTTACCTTCTCTTGGTGTTGTCTCTCCTCCCTGCTAACAAAGCTATATGCCTACCATACTCAGAGCTGCCCCACAGGGTAGAATGGAAACATTCCTTTCCTCGGCTGCTCCTGGTTTACAGACACACACTGCTTGAGGTATTTTGAATCATTGTGGAAAAATAAGTTGTTGTTTCTTCCAGCAAAGAATGGAAAATTGGGAGAAAATTGAAATATGGGCACACTTAAATTTTAGCACCTGTTACAGTTCTAATGTCATTAGTCATTTTGTTAATTTAGGAACATAAAAATGTGTTAGTGCATGATTTTGTCTGCTCATGCAAGGATTATGCTTGGTAAATCTGGTTTTACAGCCTGAAGAGCTTGTTGTTGTTAGGTGCCATCCAGTCAGGTCCAACTTATAGCGACCCTACTTGCAACATAGATTTTTTTAATGGCTGTTTGGGAATTGTTTTGGGAGTGGGCTACCAGATCCTTCTCCCACTTTTGTGGTGCTGGAGATTGAACCCATGGCTTCAGAGCATGCAGAGCAGCACTCTACCAATTGAGCTAAACCCTAGCCTGAAGAGCTTATTAGAAGTATTTTTATTTAGCTAGTCATTGTTTATAGATTGTGTCACAAATGGAGCTACCAGCTGCTGACTCTCTTCTCTTTTATCTTTGCAACTCTAAGTTCTCTAGCTTTGCATTCCTTCCTTCCATTCTGGGGTTTTGAAATAAGAGGGGCAGTAGTCACTGTATTTCTAAACATGATGAATGTCCATAACATTTGTCAGGCCCAAGCTCCTTGTGGTCAACTGCAAAGCCAAAAAATGCTGAAGGAGCTGAAGGCAAGTCTGACATTCTAGGGTGCACCTCTTAGCGTGCCCAGTGGAGGGGTTTCTTAAGGCTTTTACACATAGTGGCTGATTGCCAAGACCATCACATCATAGTTATGTAGGATTGCATCCTAGTAATGTTGTACACATGTGCCAGTCCGTATCTCATTATCTCAGCCTGTTTATCATTTTAGGCACCTGCCTGACAACATTCTTCCTACTATGTTCTGAGGATAAAGATGTTCCCCTTTCAGAAGACTCGAAGGATACCTGCCTGTCAAAGAGTAATCAGTTTTGTTTTTCTGTTTGGAAAATGGCAGGGTCTCTAAAGGCTAAAATATAGTGTGCTTCTTCTTGATTTTGAGCAGATTTCTAACTAACTTGTCCTTGGTGGATGGGCATTACTGAGTGGTATGTCAGAGCTGGCTTATGCTAGTTTGGGAGGCTGCACATTTCTTCTGAAATATCATGTTGGTAACTACCTTCATATTGGCCATGGTGGGAATATTTATACTACACAAATAGGCCAATAGCACAAATCAGGGCATTTCCCCCAGAAGGCCACTTGCTAAACACTTTCCAGCAGAAAACTGTGAATGTGATTATAGTAATCAGAATTTTATGTCAACCCTCACAATATTATAGGTTTGAGAAATCATTTGGGGTGGAGAGATTAAGAGAGAAGCCCAAGCTAGGCATGGTGGTGTATGCCTATAATCCCAGCACGTGGGAGGCTGAGGCAGGAGGGTCACAAATTCAAGTCCAGCCTGGGCTACATAGTGAGACCTTGCCTCAAAAAAACACCAAAAGAAAAAAAAAAGGGAGAAGGCCAAAGAGCAAAATAGAGGTGATGTTTTTAGAGCCATCATATTCTGTGCTGTATAGTTCTCAGAAATTTCTCATGGAACCCTCACTGTAGTTCTGTGAGGTCAAACATAGAAATTTTAAAAATTTATTATCATAGAAGTTAGTTTAATTTTTTTCTGAAAAAATAAGAGAACTTGGGGAAACGACATGTTTCCCACTGTATTTTCATTTTTTAATTTTTCTCTTTCTAGGTAGAATTGCCAACCATGACCCTATATAGGCATATCTTGGTAGATAAGAAATTGCCCAAATAATCATCCAGAACAGAAAAAACTTAAGCAGTAGTTATCAAGCAAATAATTCTATGATCTTTCATTGTCCCACTCCATGATGGCTTCTGCTTCTAATCATGCATATTTTAGAGTTCACTATTAAGTTATAGGGGGCTGGGATTTAGCTTAGTTGGTAGAGCGTCACTCTGCAGTCTTTGAGGTCCCAAGTTCAATTCCTAGCACTGCAAAAATGGGAGAAGGGCCTGGCAATACACTCCCAAGGCAATCCCGAAACAGTCAGCCATTGAAAACCCTATGAGGGTCGCTATGAGTTGGATACCGACTCTGACGGCACCTAACAACAACAACAACAACAACAACAACAACAATGAGTTATAGACATGAGGCTGCTTCTAATGAACACAGATAGAATTGAATGTGGCCTTAATAAACAAATGACAATTGAGTCCCTACTACTAGATAATGTTTATTGAGCATTTACTACATGCCAGGTCCTATGCTAAGCTCTTTACCTATGTTATTTACAGTTTATATCAACCCCAATAAAGGCCAGTGTTTGAATTACAGGATGCTTAAGGATGGCTCTGTTTAGTGGTCTCAATTCAAGGGAAGTGACAAGCTGTATTGGTATTCTGCCAATGGACGTAGTTGTCTCTTGAGTAATACTGCATGCCTTGCACTGTGCTACTTGCTAAGGCAGATGCTAAAGAGGGCCTGACTACAACCTGGATGTGGGGGCAGTAGCTAAGACATAGGGACTATGTCTTATATCTTTCTCATTGATACCCAGAACATAGTGAGTGCTTGGCCTTAATGAATGTCTTTGAATAGATGTGTGAAATGAATGAATGACCAGACTAGCGAGCATTCAGATATAAAACTTGTGGTGTTAACAATCAAGTTTTAGGTGTTCAGAAAAAAGCGAGAGGTATGAACTGTACTGATTGTTGGAAAACTGGCCTTCTGACAAGCCTTGAAGTTTACGGACCTTCCCAATAGGCAGGCCCAGGAGTGATCAGCCCACAAATAGGTCATAGCATTCAGAGCTAGAGCAAAGCATAGGCAGCATTTCCCGAAGTCTATGTTGCCAGACATTCTGCTTACCTACATTTGGGAGACAGTAAGTATTGTTGCCCAGGTTCTTGGAGCTCCACCATACACATAAGCATTGCAAAGTTTCCCAAAAGTCTTGGAAAGCAGACCACTGAACTTTGTCTAATTCAGTGTTTCCCAGATTGACTGCATTGCAAATCTATTTTTCATGTAACAAAACTTAGGACCATCCCTCCAAACATACTTTGGGAGATGCTGATCAGGTATAATCCCCTTATTTTCCTCCCTCCCTCCCTCCCTCCCTCCCTCCCTTCCTTCCTTCCTTCTTTCCTCTCTCTCTCTCTCTCTCTCTCTTTCTTTCTTTCTTCCTCTTTCCTCACTCCTTTCTTTCTTTCTTCTTTCTTTCTTTTTTCATGGTACTTGGGAGCTTAGCACATACTTTGCAAGAGCTCTACCACTGAGCTGCACCCCAGCCCCTTTTTTTATTTTTTAAATTGAGACAGGATCTCGCTAAGTTACACTGGCTGCCTCTGGTCTTGAACCTGTGATTTTCCTGCTTCTACCTGCCAAGGCACTGGGGCTACAGGCGTGTGCCACCATGTCCATCATAATCCCCTGATTTTCCTCCTGAGTCCCACAGAGGTTGAGTGACTTACCCACAGTAAGGCCACAGAACTAAATGATACCCTATTGAAAGGATTCCAGAGCATTCAGACCTGTGGTGGTGCTTCCCACCTCACCATTGCACCTTTCATCACGGTTGCCTCATTGGTAGCTCCTCTGGCTGGGTTTTTCACTGCTGGAGCAGCATTTCTCTGCTGAGGAGGGCTTCCAGAGAGCAGACAGGAGAATTGGAGTGAGACGCCTGAGTGGGTAAATTGACACATATGAAAGCAGTAAGAGCTAATTCTTCCCCCTTGAAGAATGTATCATGAACCCTCCTGCCCCTCTATTCTACTGAGCCCTGATAAAGGCACATGTATATGCATGTGGGGAAACTAGGAACATTTAAAGCTCACATTCCTCACTGCTTCCCTGGTGATTATTATAGATGGAACAAACTTTCATTATCTGCATGTGCAAAAACCAACAACCATGGAGAGCATTCAAATCAGTTGGCAATAGTTGAAGAACACACACAATGCTCGTCACATATATATACCCCTTGAAAAATCCTTTGGTACCTGAATTTGATATAACTTTGGCACAGACAGCTTCTTTGCCTGGGAAGCCCTTCTTTGTTATTCCTAGCCCTGTCTTGTGCAGAAACTCCTTCCTCAAGGAAGTGCTTGCTGATGGCATTGAACAACTGCACTCAATCTGAGTCTGCATCGGTTCAGCACACAGGTTGGACAGTAGCAACTCCCACATGGCTTTCTAAGGGTTCTGAAGAGTTTCTCATACATGAAAGCTTGCTCCCTGACTAGATTGCAAGGACTCCAGCCATAGGAGTGGAGTCAAGGGAGTATCAAGTGCATGCATTGGCTCAATCATCACTTCACATGAGTGAACTTCTTAGGACAAGGAAAGAGGGTAGTGTGTGTGTGTGTGTGTGTGTGTGTGTGTGTGTGTGTGTGTGAAGAGTTGAAGTGCAGAAGCAAATGAATGCACTTTTGACCTGAACAGAGGTTGCCTTAAGATCATGCATTGTGGCTAGGTTGCTTCCTTCAGCAGCAACTCAGACACTTAACTACTGAGCTCCTAAGAAGGGCACCGTATTAGTCAGCGGGTATATCACTGTGACAGAGAAACTGACTGAAACAAACTTATGGGGGAGAAATTTATTGGGGGCTTACATTTAGCGGATCTTAGTCCATAGATACAGAAGGTGTGGTAGCAGACAGGCATGGTGGGGCCTGTGGTGCAGAACCTCCCATCTTGGTGATCAGGAAGCTGAGAATGACCAGAACCAGGGCTCTGGGTAAAAACTTCCAAATGTCCACCCCCAGGGATCCACTTCCACAAAGCTAGAATCCCATCTCCCGAAGTTCCCATGGCCTCCACAAACAGTGCCACCAGCTGGGAACCCAATGTTCAAATGCCCTTTGCGGGGCGTTTAGATCCAAACCATAACAGGCACTAACCAAATGAATGGTGCTGTGGGCACTGGAGGAAAGATCTGCAGGATACCTGGGGTCAGAGTCCCTGTTCCTGTCATGGAGGCCCCATCTCCCCTCCTGCCTTCCCTTCCTCCTTCACACTCAGCCTCACCTCTATTTCTCATTTTTAGGAAAGAAGAAATCTAAATTTAAAGCCCTTAAGAGTTTTTTTGGCAAGAAGAAGAAAAAAGAACCCGAAGAGGCCCAGACCAGGAGAATGCTAAAGCCAAGTTTGTCCAGCAGCAATATTGACATCTCTTCTCAGAAGCCAGCTCAAGAAGATCAACCAATTAGGCCTAGGTAAACTTGGATGACGTGCAGGGGGTGGGGCCAGGGTGGTGATAGACGGCTAAATCACAGTCCTGCTTTGGCAGCTAAGCCAGCAATGCCTTTTGGTCTGCAGCCACTGCCAAGACAGCCATATCTAAGGGTCTCTTCTCCGGGTGTATATGTATGCTTGTTATCTGGGCTTCACAGCTTAGTGGACCAGAGTATGGCAAATGCGCACTGCATTCCCCAAGAGTACTGGATGAGAGGATACAGATAGACCAGAGAAGCCCCTCCTGTCACAGCTAGAGTAACTGGAGATGTGGGGCCTACTGCTAAGGAGGAGCTAGAGGCCTGTTTTCATGCAGTAAAGATGCCTTGTTTCATTAATAAGGTTTAGTTTGGCTAGCTTGCCCAGCCAAGGGGAGCCAGATCTCATAATGAATAATTAAAGTCTCAGATTAGAAAGCCATCTAGCTGGAGTGGGGCTAGGGGCAATTTAAGCCTAAAATCATTGTGTTGTAAAAGCACACACATGGGCAAGCAAGCCAAAACCCTCTCTCCTTCCACACCAGGACACTGGGGAAATGCTATAAGTGATCAAAGAGGGATGGAGAAGACTGTTTCTCAGCCTCCGCTGCCACTCCTATTCAGAGTTTTAATCTACTACGTTCCAATTTCAACAGCCTACTTTTCTTTTTCATCTGGATACCCAGTACCCTTAGCCATCCCTAGATCAATCAGAGCTCCCTCTTTAGAGCTCTTCTTGGGCCTGTTCTCCGTGCCTTAAACGGAAGACATCTCTGGCCTCTCCACGGCTGTTAGCCATCCTCTCAAGGCTTTGCTTGGTGTAAGGGGATAGCTAGTACCATGTGATGCTGCTCCCCCGGCACTTCCTGTGACATAATGGCCTGACAGCACACGGGGCTCCTTATTGAAGGAGCTTAATCAGTGCTTCCAGTGTGAGGACTTTCAGATAGCCTCACCAGCAGGGGAGATGGGTTTGGAAAGAGGGCTTATATCATTCTTCACAAGTAATGCCATTCGAGACCATTGCCTTAGAGCTCTGAGTAAGACTAAGACTGGCCCAGATAAACACCAGAGGGTGCGGAAGGGGTTTAGGTTTGCTCTGCATTATCTTTGCAAACTGGTAAGGACTGTCTCTACTGATGTTCTACATTTCTTCCTCTTCCTTGTACCTCCTCCTCCCAAATGGTTCATTTACTCTGCTGTGTTTGCTACCCTACAAAGTATTGTGTGTATATAAGACAGACAGAAAGAAAGAGGGTTGGGGTGTGGGTTTTTTTATTTCAAGGAACATAAATTAACTAAATGAATATAACTTAGGGGTCTGAAGATCACCCCAGACACTGGTCTCTTGCTTGATGTGCTAGGCAGAAACCCTGGAAAATGCCACTCAAGAGTTAGGAAGGGAAGATCAACTTTTTCATCCATGGAAGCAATTGATCATAACAAAACTTATATCCAGCTGTGCCCTGGTCTGTATAATAGAACCAGCATCTATTTTGAAGACTCGATTAAGATATAGGGGGCTGGGATTTAGCTCAGTTGGTAGAGCACTGTGCTGCAGTCTCTGAGGTCCCAAGTTCAATTCCCAGCACCACAAAAATGGGAGAAAGACCTGGCAATCCACTCCCAAGGCAATCCTGAAACAGTCAGCCATTGAAAACCCTATGAGGGTTGCTCTGAGTCAGATACCGACTCGACAGCACCTAACAACAACAACAACAACATTAAGATATAAGCCTGCAGCCGTAGCCCTGTGGCATCTGATCCTGTCAGATCTCAGAAGCTAAGCAGGGTCGGGCCTGGTTACTACTTGGATGGGAGACCACCTGGGAACACCAGGTGCCGTAGGCTTGGGAGAAGAACCTGGCACCCCACTCCTAAAAATCAATCTGTTATTGAAACCCTATGAATAGCAGAGAAGCACTGACAAAGTGTTTTGCCTGTTGTACGTAGGGTCACTATGAGTCGGATACTGACTCTATGGCACCTAACAAACAACAAATTAAGATATAATTGATGGAATGAACAAATCTCATTTCTTCATTTGACTCCTTAATGGGTACTCTTGTGATGTGCTTTATTGCCCTTAATTAAGGCTAATATTTTGTTTGGGTTTTTCCTTTTATTGCCTTCAGGGAGCAGATCAATGAGTACTAGGTATTTTCAGTGGGCAAGGGTTTTGGTTTCTGACAGGCTTGGCCACAACTGAGGCTAATATAATCTTTTGATCAGGAAGGGCTTGGCAATTTAGGACCACTTCAAAAGCTGCACTCTGGCTGATACACAGCATGGAAATGAGAGAGATTTCTAAACCCACTTGTAACCTGAGATTTCCTCTTGGTTTTTCTTTTGCGTGAAACCAACAGGATAGTCAAAGACTCTTCGCTGGTTCCAGGCCTGGTTTGAGCCAGCAGGTCATAGAGCAGCACTGAGGGAAAGTGTGCATGCATGCATACTATTATGTATATAGAGATGTCTGGAAACATAGCTCTCTCAGTGCTGGGTCAGTCAGGCCCAGTAAGTGCTGGTCTAGAGAGTGACATTCACATTCTTCTGGACTGTTGTTTTAGTAAAGCAGAGTGTGTTTCCCCCCCCTCAGGACCACCTGGGTAGCAGTGTTTTATGGGAAAAAGGTGGGTAGGAGTTCAGTACAAAGTACTACACATCTATCTCCTTTCCTCTCTTGCTGGTCCAAAAGCCACCTTAGAGTAAATTCCATTGGAATCCTCATAACATAATTGTCTTGATCAACTTTACCCATGCACAGGCCCCACAGCCTGACAGGCTCACAATGACAGGGCGAATGCTAGCCCAGCAATGCCCCAGATGCTTTTCTAGTCACCATTTAAAGAATTCTTTTAAAAGTGCATATCTACAACTATTGTTTTGTAATAAAGGTAATTAGTACAAAAATACACTTTGAAATGTTAAATTTATTTTACCTAATGTTAGAAATTTTCCATGCTTTCCTAAAAGAAGTCTCAGGCCCAATAGCAGTCAACTCCTATTTCACTCTACCTCCAGCCCAGCCTAAGTAACTACTAATCTACCTCCAGCCTTTATAAATGTGCTAATTCTGGACATTTCATATGCCAGTAAGGAGAATCATACTAAGTCATCCTTGTTTCACCTAGCATGTTTTCAAAGGTCAGGAGCCTTCTTGCTTTCTTTTCCCTGCCTCCCTGTCTTCCTTTTTTCCCATCCTTTCCCTTCTTCCTCTCCTTCCTTTCATGTTTAATCTCTTTTATATACATATACATGTTTCCCTGCCTGATAAGAATGTTGTCATAATTTTATACCTTTATATAACAGCTTTATTAAAATATAATTTACATGCTACAAAATTTTGTCTTTTATAGTATGCAGCCATCAGTGTTGCCCGATTTTACAATATTTTATCACTCCCAAATTGGGAGATTGACCCGGCAACCCACTCCCAAAAATCAGTCTGCCATTGAAAACCCTATGAACAGCAGAGAAGCACTGACAATAGTGTTTTGCCTATTGTACATAGGGTCGCTATGAGTTGGATACCGACTTAACGGCACCTAACAACAAAAAATCACTCCCAAAAGAAACTGTGTACCCATCAGCAGTCATTCTCCATTTCTTCCCTCCTCTTGCCAACTCTAATCTGCTTTTTGTCTCTTTTGATTTGCCTATTGTAGGCATTTCTCGTGAGTGGAAGAATACAGTGTGTGGCCTTTCTTTTGGACTGGCTTCTTTCACTTAGTATAATGCTTTCAAGTATCATCCATGTGAAGTCATGCATCAGTGAATCTCTTTTCTTAACAGTTATATTGATATAATTCACATACCATAATAATTCATCCTTTTAAATCATACAATTCAGTGGTTGTCTTATGTATCCATAGAGTTGTGGAACAATCACTGTAATCAATTTCAGAACATTTTCATCACCTTAAAACAAAACAAAGCAGAATAAAACAAAAAACCCTCCATTACCCACTGAACAAACCTCCTTATTTGCCTCTCTCTCCAGCCGCTGGAAAACTTTAATCTGCTTTCTTTCTCTATGGAACCATCTGTTCTGGGCATTTCATATAAATAGCATTTACATCTGTCTTATTCACTTAGCACAATGTATTCAAAATTCATCCATGTTATAGCATGCATCAAAACCTCATTCCTTTTTACTACTGAATAGTATTCTATTGCATTTATGTACCACATCTTATCTGTTCATCAGTTGATGGATATTTGTGTTGCTTTTACCTTTTGGCCATAGTAAATAATGTTGCCATGCATATTTGCATACAACTTTTTTGGCAGATATGTATATTTTATTCCTCTTGAGTATATACCTAAGTGTGGAATTGCTGGGTTAAATGGTAGTTATATGTTTAACTTTTTGAGGGACCACCAGATTGTTTTCCAAAATGACTGCATCATTTTACATTTCCACTAGGAGTATGCTACAGCCTAGTGTCTGATCTCATCAGATCTTGGAAGCTAAGCAAGGTTGGGCCTGGTTAGTCCTTGGGTGGGAGACCACCTGGGAATATCTGGTGCTGTAGGCTTGGGAGAAGAACCTGGCAGCCCACTCCCAAAACAATCAGCCATCGAAAACCCTATGAATAGCAGAGAAGCACTGATAATAGTGCCGGGCATGGTACAATGTGTTGGGTAGTGTTTCATCTGTTGTACATAGAGTCACTATGAGTCAGACCCAATTGGACGGCACCTAACAACAACAAGAAGTAGCAGGATATATGCATTCCAATTTCTCTGCAGACTTGCCAGCACTTGTCTGATTTTTTTTTCTTTTTTCTTTTTTTTTTTTTTTTGCAGTATTGGGGGTTGAACCCAGGGCCTGGTGCTTGCATGCTTTACAAGTGCTGGACTACTGAGCTGCACCCCTAGCCCATTGTTTTGGTTTTGGAGACAGGGTCTTGCTAAGTTACACAGACTGCCTCTGGTCTAGAACTTGTGATCCTCCTGCCTCCACCTCCCGAGCCGCTGGGATTTCAGGTGTGTGCCACTGCACCATCACTTGTCTGAATTTTTGACTCCAGCCATTCTAGTGGATTTGAATAGGCTTTCGTTATGGTTTTGATTTGTATTTCCCTACTGACTAATGATGGTGAGGATCTTGTCAGGTATATCAGATATTTGCATAACTTTTTGGAGAAAAGCCTATTCAGATACACTGTTCATTTCTAATTGGTCATTAGTCTTTTTATTTGGGAATGTGTTATGAATTCAATAATAACAGTTTTGTTAGTTTGGCATGGTGGTGGATGCCCGTAGTCCCTGCACTTAGGAGGCTGAGGCAGGAGGATCCTAAGTGTGAGGCCAGCCTGGGCTAGAGAATGAAGTCTAAGCCAGCTTGGGCTATGTAGTGAGACTGGGTCTCAAAAAGAACTCTTCTTTTCTTTTCTGAGATATGATTTTGTTATATAGCCCAGGGTAGCCTGGGACTCGTGAATCTCCTGCCTCAGCCTCCCTAATGCTAGAATTATAGCTGTGTGCCACCATATCTGACCAAGGGATCTTATTAGTAAAAGCTCCTTATTTATTTATTTATTGTTGTAATATTGGGGGTTGAACCCAGGGCTTTGCACATGCTAGGCAAGTGCTCTACTATTGAGCTGTACCTTCAGCCCCTCTCTTTATTTTTTATTTTGAAACAGGGTCTCAATAAATTGTGCAGGCTGCCTCTGACCTTGAACTTAGAATCCTCCTGCCTTAGCTTCCCATATTGCTGGGATTACAGGCAAGAACCACGTGCTCAGCAAGAGTTCTTAATAGTCAGATTTCTTTATATATTCTAAATACAATCCCCATATCAAATGTTGTTAGGTGTTATTGAGTCTGGTCTGACCTATAGCGACCCTGACAGAGTTCCAATGGCTGATTGTTTTGGGGATTGTTTTGGGAGTAGGCCACCATGTCCTCCCATTTTTTACGGTGCTGAGGATTGAACTCAAGGCCTCAGAGAGTGCAGAGCAGCAATCTACCAACTGAGCTAAACCCCAGCTCAATAAATGTATATATCTATACATAAAATCTAGAATGAAGTTATGAGCTGGAGAGAAAACTGAACCAAATACTCTCCCATCATGTAGGTTGTCTTTCATTTTCTTGAACATTGCTGTGAAGCACAAATGTTTTTAGGTTTGATAAAATCCAGTTACCTCTTTTTTTGTTTGTTTCTTGAGCTTTTGATGTCATATCTAAGTCTTGAATGCCAAATCCAAGATCATGAAGATTTCCCCCTATGTTTTTTTTTTCTAGGATTTTTATAGTTCTAGATCTTATAGTTAGTTTCTTTATCCATTTTAGTTAATTTTTATATAATGTATATGCTCGATTCTAATCTGCACCCTTTCAACAGTTTCATAGGACTACAAAATCGGATGTGAATTAGAATTGTATGTGGATTGGATTTGCAGTTGGTCCAGAGAGGGAGAGCTCTTTTGCACAAATCAGGTCTGCATGCAATTTGAATTTGCATCTGATTTTATAGTCCTATAAAATTGTTGGGCTGGGGTTTAGCTCAATTGATAGAGCACTGCTCTGCACTCTCTGAGGACATGGATTGGATCCCCAGCACCAAAAAAAGGGAGAAGGACCTGGCAATCCACTTCTGAAGCAATCCCGAAACAATCAGCCATTAAAAACACGATGAGGCTCACTATAAGTCAGACCAGACTCGATAGTACCTAAGAACAGCAACAACTAATAAAATTGTTGTAAGGGTATGGATTAGATTTGAGAAGACATGGTATAGTGAGGTAAAGATGGAATTTCATTTTTTACATCTAGATATGCAGTTGCTCCAGCACAATTTGTTGAAAAGATTACTCTCTCTCCATTGAACTCTAGGCACCCTGTTACAAAACAATTAACTATAGGTGTATGGCTTAATTCTGGACTCTCAACTCTGTTGATATATATGTCTATTTTTATGCTAATACTATACTGTCTTGTAGCTGGAATTTCAATGCGGATTGCATTGAATTTATATATCAGTTTGTGGAGTATTGCCATCTTGACAAAATTAAGTCTTCCAATCCATGAACATGAGATGAACTTCCATTTATTTAGGACTTCTTTAATTTATTCAATAATGTTTTATAGTTTTCAGAGTATAAATTTTTTCCATGGTTTGTTAAATTTATTCCTAATTTTTTTTTTCTTTTTTTGAGGCAAGGACTCATTATGTAGCCCAGGCTGGCTTGAAACTCACTATGTAGCCCAGGTTGGCCTCAAGCATATGATCCTCCCACCTCTCCCTCCCTTGTTGTTGTTGTTAGGTGCCATCGAGTTGGTATCTGACTCATAGCCACCCTCTGTACAACAGGGGAAACACTATTGTCAGTGCTTCTCTGCTGTTCACAGGGTTTTCAATGGCAGATTGACTTTTGGGAGGGGGTTGCCAGGTCTTTCTCTCAAGCCTACAGCTTCTGGTCTTCCCAGGCGGTCTCCCATCCAGGTACTAACCAGGCCCGACCCTGCTAAGCTTCCAAGATCTGATGGGATCGGATGCCACAGGGCTACAGCTGCAGGCTCTCCTTCCCTAGTGATGGAATTATAGGCATGTGTCACCATGCCCACCAGTATTTTTTTCTTTTTTTTGATGATGTCATATGTGGAAGTATTTTCATAACTTCATTTTTCAGATTGTTCATTTTAAGTGCATAGAAATACAATACTTGAATATTGATCTTATACCCTATATCCTTACTGAATTACTTCTAGTAATTTTTAGTGGATTCCTTAAGAGTTTTTTACACAAAGTCATGTCATCTGTAAATAGAGATAATCAGTTATGTTATCTGTAAGTAAAGATAATTTCA
>VMDO01022878.1:0-32708 GCA_007922755.1 Pedetes capensis | reverse complement strand
AATCAATTTTTTATCCAATAAGATGTAATAGTGCTTTTTGCCAATGAATAGTCAGTTGTGTCAACTTTTTACAATATTTCATTAAGAACATAATTTTTATAGATATTATAACTTACTAATATAACATAGGGAGTTCATAATATATATCTTTAATTGAGAAATGAAAAAATTATATAAATTTATCATTACAACATGTTAGAAAAGTATATACATTGTGGAGTAGCAGTTAACATATATTATTTTACATACAAATTTTGTGGTAAAACTTCCGTATTGCGGCATAAAAGGTTAAGATGATTGTCAGTAATCTATATGGGGATATTTTAGAGATGGTTAAATATATACATTTCCATTTTAGGAAAGAGCTAAGACAGAGATCAAGATTCGCAGATTATTACTAAGCTAAGAATGATTTTTCCCCCCAGTGCTGAGGAATTGAACCCAGGGCTTCATGCATGCTAGGCAAGTGCACTACCACTGAGCTGTGCCTCCAGCTCCTTTACATTTTTTTCTTTTTTAAATCTTGAGATAAGATGCTGGTAAATTGCACAAGCTGCTTGGAGCCTTGAGCTCATAATTCTCCTGCCTCAGTCTCCCAAGTTTCTGGGACTGCAGGCATGCAGCATGGCATCTGGCTCCTGAGAATAAATATTAAAAGGCACTAATATATAAGAACCAGTTGCGGTGGCACACGCCAGTAATCAATGAACTGTGGAGGATAAAGCAGGAGGATCGTGAGTTCAAGGACAGCCTGGGTAACACTTTAAAAATATGGGGGCTGGGATTTAGCTCAGTTGGTAGAGCACTATTCTGCAGTCTCTGAGATCCCAAGTTTGATTCCCAGCCCTGCAATGATGGGAGAAGGATTTGGCAATCTACTCCTGAGGCAATCCCAAAAGAAGCAATCTTTGAAAACCCTATGAGGGTTGCTGTAAGTTGGACATGAATTTATGGCACCTAACAGTGAACAACAACAACAACATATAAGAATCCAACAAAGGAAGAGGATCTTTTAAGTGAGGACCCAGAGCAGAGATGTAGATTATAAGCAGAAAAGAGTGACCTGGAAGTCAAAAGAAACAAACATCCCTACACACAGAAAATATTTAAATCTTAAGGCAAGGCATAAAACGTTGTTGGTGCTTATATTAGCCACTTATAAAATCATTATAATTTGGAATACTTTTCTTGCATTCTGTTCCAAAGATGAAATTAAATTTATTTGATAATTGGTACCCATATGGTATGTGTGGCTTTCTTTTAGTTTATATTTTCCTGTCACTGTATTAAATGAGAATATTTTCCAAGATCTTTTATGAATTTTATCATTGTTGTTGTTGTTGTTAGGTGCCGTCGAGTCGGTATCCGGCTCATAGAGACCCTCATAGGGTTTTCAATGGCTGGCTGTTTCGGGATTGCCTTGGGAGTGGATTGCCAGGCCCTTCTCCCAAATTTTATCATATGTATCACTATTTCAGAGCCAAGACAGATGTGACTATTTATGCACAAGATGTCAGGTAGAATATGAATAAGAAATATCATAATGAGAACGTTGGCATACAATTACATAACAAGGTGCTTATGAACCAGCATTGTTATTTCAGTATGGTAGAGGAAACTTAGCTCTTTGTACTCGTTATATAAAATAAAAATGAAGTAAAAATGTGTGTAAAATATTTATGTAGAAGGCCACATGATTTAGAAGAAAACACACTCGTGGTGTATTCAGAAATATTTGTGTCTGAATCCCAGCTGAATTTTTCTGAGACTCAGTTTACTCATATGTAAACGGATGGTATAAAAATTATGTTAATAAGGGAATTATATAAAATAACTTAGGCATTTAAACACACATTATGCTTCCCTACATCTTATTCTTCATAAATACAAGTAAATAAAATATGGAGAAACAAGTCTTTTCTCCTCTGTGACATATTGTAAGGCAATAAAAGAAAGCATTTCAGGAGGCAAAGATAGCTTTATAAATGAGAAGTGATTGAAAACTTCAAAACACTAATGTAAATGCTCTTGCTACTCCATTTGAATTCATTACCAGCTTACAATACAACTAATACTTGAAACTGTTAGTAGGTGGTGAGAGGTACCAAAATAAATGTTTCCATGTGAAAGAGGGGGGCTGGGATTTAGCTCAGTTGGTAGAGCGCTGCACTGCAGTCTCTGAGGTCCCGAGTTCAATTCCCAGCACCGCAAAAATGGGAGAAGGACCTAGCAATCCACTCCCAAGGCAATCCCAAAAAAACAGTCTGTCATTGAAAACCCTATGAGGGTCGCCATGAGTCAGATACGGACTCGAGGGCACCTAACAACAACAACAACAATGTGAAAGAGGCACACATGGGGAGAAGGGCGAATCGGATGATTCCATCTTCCCTTTGCAAAGATTAATGTGTTACCACATAATTCTGTTAACTGTCAGCACTTAACCTCATATACAGAGCCAATGGGACTCATCACCATAACTAAGTGGACATGATCTGAATTAGAACACAGGGGGTCTTAAAGGAGAGATATCAGGCATAAAAGTGGATTTGGGTGTTTAAGGAATGTCTCAGAGGATATGACAGAGATAAGTACGAGATATATATATACACACACACACATATATATAATTGTGCTTGATTTTTCTTATTCTTAGGCAAATAGAAATTTATGCTTTCTAGTCCTATTTTCTGGGACCATATGATGTCATATTTTGGTTAATAAGTTATGTGGAAGTGCTAATCCTTTTGAATGATTGGCTGTCTTTGATTCCTTGTTCAGGTGCATGTTTTCTTTTGTTGTTTGTTTGTTTGTTTTGTTTTGCTAGGAAAGCACTATACCACTAAACTACTCATCCCCTGCCTAATCATATATAATTTTGAGCCAGGCCATCTGGGTTTGAATACTGTTGCTACTACTTTCTATTAGATATATAACCTTCTATGCCTAATTACTTGTTCTTTAAAATGGAACAAATAATTGTCTCTATATCAGCAGGTTCCAAGGATCAATTTATATCACATGTATAAAGCTTGTGGAAAATGAAAACAAGTAAAAACAATTAAAATATTAGTTCTTTTTTCATGAGTATTTACCTTTGTTGCCTTTTATATACTTTCTATGAGATCTCTATAAATTAAAAAAAAAGTGTTTCTCATGGTAAATGGAAATTTAGAGGAATTAGATTTTATTTCACTAAAAACCAAGCTTTCCTAAAAAAATTAGATCCAATGTTACAAAGTTTTGTACTTCTGTCCTTTGTATAAAGTAATTCCTTATCATTAGAAATACTAAAAAGAAGAATAACAATTATCAGTGATGGAAACAAAAATTGCTTCCATTAGTCAGAAGGTAAAACAAATGACTTCTAAAATCCCTTCACAAGCTACATTTCTAAGAGTTTATATACCTTTGTATTGCCCTGAAGTTGTGTGATGTTTAAAACTACCTTTCACAGAACAGAATGACTGAAAACTACTTTGAATAATTCTTAAATAATTCATCATACTTGACTGATAAGACAATAGGTCAAACCACTATGCATGAAAAAGATAGTTTGTAAAACTTCCCACATCAGTTATAATCCAAGATAAGGGGGAATACACAGCAGTTTCCAGATAAGATATTCAATAACACAACTAAAAATAAAACAATGAAGAATGAAGAATAGTATGAGGTCCTTTACTAACTAATGTTCTGCCAGAATGAAATTTAACCATTCATGAAAATTGTTAAGAAATGAAGAAATCCTTAAAATATTGCAGCACTATTTGTAGAGAATAGTATTTTCAAGGTCTATATCAAGATTGTCCTCCAGCCAGACTTTATTTTTTCTACCTCCTAAAATTAAATGAGAATACTGGCTAGATTATAATTAATGGACTCTTTTCTACTTTAAATATGTTCTGAGAAATGCTGAATTTGGTGAAAAAGACTATATTTATAGGAATAAGAGTTGCTTTGCTTCAAATACAATTTTAATTTTAACTTTCAGGAAACTGTAGTATTGCAAAATTAATATAGAAATCCCTACTTAAAATTTGTTTGTTGAAATCTTTCATGGCTAAAACATCATTAGGTTGGTAGGAGAGGACTTTCCAGGGCTTATTTCCCTGCAGAAACATCAATTAGAACAACTATCCACATAAATATACCAGGTGAGTGACTATATAATATATATATAACACATAAATAAGAAAGATGCTGAAGAAGGGAAAGACAGTTTCATATTACCTGTTATACCTGTATCCTAGGGCAGTAAATGTAGATAGAGATACCCTCTACTGGGGAAAGAGAAAAATAAGCACCAGATACTGCCTTGGATTCCAACACCAAGATTCCTTTAGTAAAACACCACCAGGCAGACCTTCTAGGCCCCATATTCCAGACTGAGACTCCAGACACACTCTAGCCTAAGTGTAGAACCCACAGCTGCAGACTCTGACCAGAGTCAGCACTCATTCCAATGCCAGGCCAACCCGCACAAACTGAGGTATCAGGCCTACCCACCAACTCAATCTCTAGGACTTCCCTAAGGCCAAGCTGAACCCAACAGTCTCAGGTTCTGAATTGCCTTTAGCACCATGCTGGCCCCAGCGGTTCCAGAATTTCTGCTTATTCCAAAGTTAGAGCCTTAGCCTTTATGCTGACATGCATGTACCTAGCCTGAAGCCAGCCCTTAATAAGTCCTAGGCATGCAAATTACCAGACCAGTCCCTGAAGACCCAGACATTCCGGTCCCCCAACCCCAAGTTCTAGACTACCAAAAACTAAGTCAGTCCACACAATAAAGGGTTTCAAGCATACTCCAGCATGAAGCCAGCACCGTTAGGCTCAGGAACAAGAATGGCATCGACCTATTCCAAGCCTGTCCAGTCCCAGGCCAGTCACTGTGCTCCTATCAGAAAAGTTAGCTCCTATGACCTCACACTGTGAACATACAAGGTCCAGTCATGCCTCAGTAGAACCACATTTCAGACCTGTACTAGTAGACCTCAGTGCTAGGTTGGTCTTCAAGGATCCAGGCTCTAGGACCACAGCTGCGGACAAAAATTCTAGTCCAGCTACATAGCAACAAGACCCCAGACATCCTTTGTAAATCTGTCCTCCAGAACAGCACCTGCCACTCAGGCCTGACACCAAGGATTAAGTCTCGAGGTTAGGCCTCATGGGGTTGAGCCACCACCTCTGTGGAACCATGACCAGACTAACCTCCATAGATTGAGGGTACAGTTTTTCCACAATGGCAGACCAACCCTACTATACTCAAGCTCCAATCCCATCCCCACAGATCTAAGCATTAAGACTGACTATCTTGACTGCCCATTCCAGAACACACTAGCCTTTTTGACTCAGACTTAAGGCCTACCCCAAGACTAAGTCAGTTTCTACACACCTGGACCTCAGGTTAGCTCCCAAGGATATAGGCCCAGGACTGGTCACAAGGCACCAGACTTGAGGTCCACCACCACAGACTCAATCCATATTTCCACCAAACTATATCCAGGCTCTAGGGCCAATCCAACAGTCTCAGATGCCAGACCAACCCACCTATTGGCCCAGGTATCAGGCTGATCTGCCCAAGGACTCCAACAGCAAACTCATCCATGGAGAACAGAGGTCATACCCATAATCTCTGGAAGAACTGTATGAGACAAAGCCAATTTGCAAAGACTAGAATAAATCTAGACTTTTTCAAATGCATAAACATCAATACTTGAGGGTCACAAAGATAAGGAACAATCAGGAAAAAATGACACCACCAAAGGAACAAATAAAATATTAGTCAAGAACACTAAATACTTTTTAAAAATAAACTTCTTGACAAAAATTAAAAATATGCTTTTAAAGAAATCTCAGAGAGCTAGGCACCATCATACATACCTATAATCCCAGCAACTCAAGAGGGTGAGGCAGGAGGATTGCAAGTTAAATGCCAGAGGCAGCATGCAAAATTTAGTGAGACCCTGTCTCCAAATAAAATTATAAACTAAAAAGGAGGCTAGGGAGGCAGCTCAGTGATATAGCACTTTCCTAGCACATTTAAGGACCAGGGTTCAATCTTCCAGTACATCAAAGGAAGGTGGAAGACACCACATTTTGTTGGGTAACAACATGTTGGGTGTGGTGCTACACACCAGTAATCCAAGAATTTGGGAGACTGAGTCAGGAAGAACACAAGTTCAAGGCCAGACTGGGCTACACAGCCACTTCCAGTACAATATTGAATATGTAGACCTTGTATTTAAAAAAAGAAAAAAAAAGAAAGCAAAAAAGAAACAAAGAAAGAAAAAAAAAAGAAAGAGAAAAGAAAAAAAAGAAAGCAAAAGCAAGCACAGCATACATCAATAAAATACACAGAAAACTGCAAATATTATAGGAAATCAGGATATAATGAATAGAAGAAATCTGAGACGGGCGCAGTGGCGCCTGCCTGCAATCCCAGAAACTTGGGAGTTTGGAGGCATGAGGATCACAATTTCGAGACCAGAGGCAGTCTGCATAATTTAGGGAGACCCTGTCTCAAAAAGTAAAAAAAAATGGGCTGAGGGCAGAGCTCAGTGGTACAGCACTTCCAAAGCATGAAAGTGAGAGGCCCTGGGTTCAACACCCCAGTACCTCAAAAAGAAAAAAAAAAAAGAGGAAGAAATTTAATGTTGTTGAAATTATTTAATTAAACACAAATTCAGAAGTTAAAAATACAAAGAATGAAGTGAAAAATAAAATGGAGAGCATCAATGGCAGAAATAATCCAGCAGAAGAAAGACTGTGAACTTAATGACAGGTAAATTATTTGAAAATACATAGAAGAATAAAAAGAAAATAAGAATAAAGAGTAATGACTAAAGACTTTTGGGATACCATCAAAAGAGAAATTGTATATATCATAGAGATTAAAGAAATAGAAAACAAATATGGGTAAAAAGCTTATTTTTTAAAATAGTAGCAAAAAAACTTTCAAAATCTGGGGGAAAATACAAATATCTAGGTACAGAAAAGTCCAATGTCTCCAATTAGATTCTTTTCAAGACATGACTACAGTAAGACATGTTATAATCAAGTTATCGAATATCAAATATATAGAAAGGATCATAAAAGCATCAAGAGAAAATAAGTAAATCACATAAAACAGACACTGACTAAAGCTAGAGGCAGATTTCTCTACAGAAACCTTATGAACCAGGAGAAAGTGAGATAAAATATTCAAAGCTGCAAGAATACTAAATTCAACATAGCAGTCCTTCAGAAATTAAGGAGAGATCCTTCCCTGGTTAGACAAAAGTTAGCAAGTTCACTTCCACTCAACCTGTATAAGAAGAAATGATAAAAGGTGTTCTTTAAGTCAAAAGAAAAGGATGATACTTGGCAATATAAAACATAAAAATGTATAAAACTCATATAACATTACAAAAGTAAATATACAATCAAATTCAGAATACTTCTGTACTGTAGGTTTGGGAATCACTTATGTCTTTAATATGAAAGTAAAACATGAAATTACTGAAAACAATAACAGCTCCAGTAATTTCTTAAGAAACATATAAAATAAAAAGTTATAAGTTGTCACATCAAAAAATAAATTATGTGTGGAAGGGTACAGTAAAACTGTAGAGTATTCTTATATTACCACAGTTAAGTTGTTATCAATTTAGAACAGCATTTTTTACTTATAGGATATTTTATATAAGCTTAATGGTAACCAGAAGCAAAAGACTTTAGTAGATAAACAAAAGATAAAAAGTAAGAAATCGCAGTATAATGTTAGAAAAAAATCCATTAATCTCAGATGCAGAGAGCAAGAGAGGGAGAAAGAAAGAAAGGTTACACAAAGCATCCAGGTACCATGATATACACCTAAAAAATCCAGTTACTCAGGAGGCTGAGGCAGGAGGATCACAAGTTTGATGTCAGAGTCAGCATGTGCAGATTAGTGGGATTATTTCTCAAAATAAAAAATAAAATGAGCTGGTAGTACAGCTCAGTGGTAGAGTGCCCTGGGTTCAATCCCCTCATACTAAGAAAAAAAAAAGTAGTAGTAAAGAGTATCCATAATTATCTTGAATATAGGTAGATTAAATTCTCTACTGAATGGATGTAGATTCATACAACAGATTTAAAAAGAACAATAATGTTCAATTGTATGCTGCCTAAAAGAAATACAAATAACCATAAACACATACAAAGATTGAAAGTGAAGGGAGGAAAATAGATATTCCATGAAAATTTAAACCAAAAGAGAACAAAGGTAGCAATTCTTAAAAAGACTTTAAATCGAAAACTTTATAATGAGACAAAAAAGATGATTATATAATCTGGATGACATCATAGCATTTAAATATATATGGAAAATATTAACAGACCTGAAGCAAGAGATAGAGTATAATACATTATTAGTGGACTTCAGTGCCTTATTTCAGCATTGAATGATCATCTGAACAGAAATCAATAAAGACATATCTAACTTTTATCGACACTTTAGACCAAATAGACCTAATGGCATATACACACAATTCCATCTAATAACATCAGAATACACATTCTTCTTAAGCACACAATGAAAATTCTCCAAGATAGACCACATTTTAGGCCACAAAACAAATCTTAACAAACCTATGAAGACGGAAATAATACCAAATATCTTTTCCAGTCAAAATTTTACAAATCTAGAAATCAGAAACAAGAGGAATTTGGGGAAATGGATAACCTGGAAGGTAAACAAAATGTTCCTGAAAAACCAAAAAGTCAACCAAGAAATTAAATGGGAAACTTTAAAATACTTTGAGGCAGATGAAACTGGAAACACAACATACCAAATCTTATGGGGTGCAGCAAAAACAGATGACATGAAGTGTATAGCAGCAAATACCTATGGCAAACAAGAAGAAAGATACCAAACAAACAACATAATGTTACAATTCAAGGAAGCAGAGAAGGAAGAAAAAAAAAAAACTGAGCCTCAGGTTTAGTAGAAGAAAGGGAAAAAAAAAAGATCAGAGCAGAAAAAAATTTAAAAGGAAAGAAGAGGTTTCTTTTTTCTTTTTGAGAAAATAAAATTGGCCTGTCTTTTGCTAGACAAAGTAGTAAAAAAGAAAAATATGGCCAAATAATTAAAATGAAAAATGAAACAGGAGACATTAAAATTAACACCACAGAAATACAAAGATCATAAGAGACTCCTATGAACAATAAATCAAGAAACTGAGTAAGTTAAAAGGAATGGATACCTATACACATGCACCTACCAAAACTGAATCATAAAGAAATAGAAAAATGAACAGACTAATAATGAACACTTAGCAATTTTAAACAAAGAGGTGAAAGGTAATAGAATTTTATACTGAAAACTATAAATTATTGATAAAAGAAATTGAAGAAGACACAAGTAAATGGAAAGTTATTCCATGTCCATGGACTAGAAGAAATAATAATGTTAAAATGTCCATATATCCAAAGTAATCCCCACAGATAAAATGGAATCTCTATCAAAATTCCAAGGATATTTTCCACAGAAATAGCATGCAACCTCATTTCAAAATATACTATAAAGCTACAAAAGTCAAAACAGAATAGTACTGACATGAAAAGCAATGGAATGGAATAGAAAGCTCAAAAATAAACTCATTCACTAACAATCAATTAATTTTTGATAAAGGTGTCAGGAATGGACAATGGGTAAAAGATAATATCTGGGATAAATTGGAAAATTCAATATCCTCATGCAAAAGACTGAAACTATACATTTATCTCATAATGTATATAAATACGTACAGAAAATGGATTAAACACACAATCACACATTCAGAAATTCTAAAACTACTAAAGAGACAGGGGAAAACTCCATGACATTTATATGGAAAGTGATTTTTTTGATGAGAGCAAAATCATACTATAAAGCACATATAAGGAAAAAGAAAGATGCCATGAAACAAAATATCAAAAAATTTCTGCAATTTTTACAACAAAAAATAATGAACACAGTCAAGAGACAATACAACCCACTACATGGGAGTAATTATTTGAAAAACATATATCTAATAAAAGTTAACTATCAAATTGTATCAGGAATTCAAATAACTCAGTAGAAAAAAAAAACTAAAGATGGAATAACACAATCAAAGCATAAACAAAAGACCTGAAAAAGCCCTTATCATAAAAGGTCAACAGATATATGAAAATTAGCTTCAACATTACTAAGCATCAGTGAAATGCAAATTTAAACCACAATGATTTATTACTTTATACTATTGAAATGTCTATTACCAAAAAGACAACATGAACAATTGCTGGCAAGGATATGGGAGAAATGGACACTGTTAGTAGGAAGGTAAGTTAGTGAAGCTGTTATGGAAAACAGTGTGGAGGTTTTTCAAAAAATTAAAAACAGAACTGCTATAGGATCCAGCAATTCTATTTGTAAGCATATGAGATTAGTACATAAAGAGACAGGTAAATTCCCATATTTAGTATGTCATAATTCACAGTAGCTAAGATATTAAGAGGGGCTGGGATTTAGCTCAGCTGGTAGAGTGTTGCGCTGCAGTCTCTGAGGTCCCAAGTTCAATTCCCAGTATCGCAAAAATGGGAGGAGGCCCTGGCAATCCACTCCCAAGGCAATCCCGAAGCACTCAGCCATTGAAAACCCTATGAGGGTCGCTATGAGTCACCCAACTTGACAGTACACAACAGTAACAATGTTAACTATAGTTAATAACAACATATTTTTGAAACTTACCAAAAGTATAGAATTAGTGTTCTAATTACAAAAAATATGAGAGGTAATGCATATGTTAATTAGTTTCATTTAGTCATTAAACCATGTCTACATAGGAGACAGGAAAAGAATTGATGGTTTGAATTATGGTACTAGAGACAACTATTGAATATACCATAGATTGCCAAAAGAACCAACAGATCTGTCCTAGAAAGAGTGCAATCGGAGTGCTCCTTGGAAGCAAGGATGGCTAGACTGCATCTTACATATTTCACACATGTAGTCAGAAAGCATCAATCCCTGGAGAAAGACATCATGTTTGGGAGAGCGGTAGGTCAGTGAAAAAAAGGAAAACCCTCCACCAGATGGATTGACACAGTGTCTGCAACAATGGGTTTAAACATAAACAAGATTGTGTGCCTGGCACAGAAAAGGGAAGTGTTTCAATCTGCTGTACATTGGGTAGCTATGAGTCGGACTCCACTCAACAGCACCTAACAACAACAACAGCAACATACTTCCAAACACCATGCTATATATGATAAATACGCGCAATATTTGTCAGTTAAAAGTAATTCTAAAAGGCAAAAGAAAAATATTTTATCAATGTAAATATAGTAGTACCTGAAGCTGTAGCAATGTGGCATCTGATCCCATCATATCTCTGAAGCTAAGCAGGGTTGCAACTGGTTAGTACTTGACTTGAATCCTGCCTGGGAACACCAGGTGCTGTAGGCTTAGGAGAAGAGCCTGGCAACCCACTCCCCTCAAACAATCAGCCATTGAAAACCCTATGAATAGCAGAGAAGCACTGACAATAATGTTTTCATCTGTTGTATGTAAGGTCACTATGAGTCAGACACCACCAACTGGATGGTGCCTAACAACAGCAAAAATAGTAGACAAACTGGCAATGAATATTAAGTGAAATAATGTAATATACATAGAAAGTTTGAAACAAAAGTATATTTTTAGATTGTTAATGGCAGCTACAGAAAGGGTACATAATCAATACAAGCAAAGTACAAAAGACAACAACCTTATCTACCTTTATCTTCTTGTTTTTGTGATTCTGTTAATTTTATTCCCCTCACAAATTAAGCATCTTTACAGCGAAGGTACACAAAAGGTATATAAAATAAATTCTCAATGCTAAAGAAGTTTCCCCACTGGGAGCAGAACAACATGAAGCACTCTCTGCAATCAAAATGCTTTCATTTTCTAATTCATGCAAGGTATGTGGTCCTCATAAGTAGAAAATGTTCTTTTATGTTTGTTTATTTTTTTCCTAACCCACCTCTGGGTACTAATACAGTACAGACCAACACCTATCCAACATAAATTCTATAAGCATGGATACAACATGTGCTAATGCTAAGAAAACTTAATGAATAATTACTTCATTGCAAACAAATCATCAGACATCTTTTTTTTTCATGACTTCCATTTCTCACGAGATTGCTAGTCTCAGGAAGCTCTTAATTTTGTGGAATCTGAAGACCATGGTAATCAGATATAAATGGCAAGCTGCATGATTTAGTGTTCACATGAGTTAAACACAAAACCCATAGAAACAGAGGAACATTTAAGTAAAATATTCAAGGAATAGTTCACATAAGAAAAGGAACTTGATTTGTGCTGAGTATAACAAGGGCAGCAAAAGCAATTCATATACAAGAAGGTAGCATCATGAAGAATGTAGAGCAGAATAGAAAAATATCTTTTTAAACATTTTAAAATTATGTTTTGGCAGGTGGCAGGAAAACTGATCAGCAGCAGTACTATGTTGCTATCAAAAAGTAGAAGGAGGTAAGTTTATATAAACTGCTGTTACTATAAATGGTTTGACAGGCAATGGGAAAGAAAATTTCTGAATGTTGCTATAAGGTATAATAAAATCAATATGCAATAAGATCACTCAGGAAGAAACACAAAGGCTCTATTAGAGTAGGCACACAAGAGGAAGAGAGGCCAGTTGGGAAACTATAACATGGCACTATCATGAGGTAGCATCAGCCCAACTGAGCAAGTGGCAATCATATACTAAATGCATTTTGAAATTGGAAATGGTTGGTGAGATTCAGTACAAACCATTTGCGAACATGCAGAAAATAAAGAAGTAGAGACATATTTTCCTATCAGAGAATATTTTCATATCATGGTGACCAGGAAAATGAGGGTATGGTTGATAGGGACTAATGGAAAAGGAATTACTTCTTTTAAGATAACTGTAAAATTTCTAAGTTAAGGGGGATTTAGGTATCAAAAGTAAAATTTACTAAATTGGGAAGCATCTATACATAAAAGATAAACAGCTGAAATAAGATGGATTTATTTTATGAGAAAGGGAAATACTATAAGATAACTGAGAGATATTTTTCCTCAGCATTACCTATCACCAAAATACTCATAGATACAATTCCAGCTTAAATGCTGTGTTCAAGTTTATTAATATATTTTATATTAATATTTTACAGAAACCATTAAATTTTCAATCATGGAAGACTACCACACACACACAAAATGCTTCCCAAGCTGATTGAACTGCTGCAAGAGTAGTAGTCACAAGCATAACACAGAGTAATAGCAATGTCTCAGTCAACTACAGATGACATATAAAATGGCAGTCCTATAAAATTATAATGGAACTGAAAAAGTCCTATTATAGCAGGTGCTTAGAAACTGCTTTTGCTACAAAGCATTGCCTCCATGCGTAGGTCCACAAATAACTAAAAATGAAGGAACACATTGGTCACTGGCCTAACCCTATTTTGTCCTCTCCAGCCCTACTTTTGTCTCTTAACATTTCTTCTTGAGTTACCCTCTCCTGCATCATCTGATCACTAAATGTCTCTATGATAAGGAATGGAAACTATCCCCCAGCAATAGCTTCAAAGGACAGACCACCAACAAAAACATACAATTGTTTAAGATGGAAAGTTTGTACCTTGAAGCAGAAATTATTGTTTTCTGAGAATCATCTTTCTCTCCTTAAGAGATGACACCACAAACAAATTGTCAGGTCAGCTTAAAGAACCAAAACTGAGATACTTGTCAACCAGACCACACTCTGACCAGAACTGCTTAGTTACGCATACCTCTAGCCTCTCCTCTAGTTATTCCTCTATTTAAACCTAATGCTCATGTCATCACCCTAAAGATGGACTTGGCGTCACTGGTCCCATTATCTGTTCCTCTTCCAAATGTGTACAATGATTAATCTCTTTTCTCTGTTTTCCATTATTTATCTCTTTAACTAGGGACAAGTGATCAAGCTTAGATTGTTGGAACTCTTGGAGATGTATTTTTACCCTAAAACTCTAGTTATACTATACCCTACTGATGGCCTAGCCATTCAAATATCATAGTGCAATGTATTCTTCGTGTGCCGTTATGCTGGTGTAAACAAATGTAACTACATGCAAGTCATAAAAGAACAACAACACAATTCTGTATAGTACATAATATTTAACAATGATAAAATATGATTATGTTATTGGTTTATGTATTTACTATATTATATTTTATTTTCCTGGGCTGGGGATGAAACCCAGGGCCTTGCACATGCTAGAGAAGCATGGCACCACTGTTGGGCACACAACCACCTCTCTATAATATACTTTTTATAATTATTTTAGAATGAGTTCCTTCTATTTACATTTAAAAATGTTTACCATAAAATAATATGCTGTGTTATGCCAGTAGGGTCCTCATACATATTGTGCTTACCATATCTCTTGATTACATCAAGAGATGACCTCGAGTGATGGAGCCATACCATCTAGGTTTGTATGAATACACTGTGATGTTCACACAATGACCAAATCATTAATAATGATGAATTTAACCTCATCATCAAACAACACATGACTGTATTTTGTGCTGAATGACCTGTACATTAGTGTGATGAAGAAGGAAGGTCTATAATTAATGTGGTACAGATATCTGTCGACCTCTTTCACATTCACTTGGAAGTTAGTTTCACTTTATTGGAATAGAAATGAGCTATTGTGAAAAGAACATCAAATTTTATAAGACTGGTTATTTCCTCAATAAGAACTACTGTTCTCTCAAATAAAAAGTGGTATGGGGGGAGAAATACCATGATGGTTGATTATCATCTTTCCATCCCCAGAATAAAAATTCAGTAAAGTTACATACATTCAAGGGGGTAAAATACAAGTATTCAAGGAAAGAAAATTTTGCTTAGAAAGGGAAAGATTACTACAAATACAAATTCACAGAATAAATATAACTGAAATTAAAACATGGAGAAAGCAAAAAGGAGATCAATAATTAAAATGGATAGTTAATATTCAAAAACTAATGTATAATATTTCATAAGAGAATTTAGCTTCAAATGGCATGAGTTGTATTAAAACTGGTATGTCAATTACTTTTATAACAGGATAATTGCATTTGCCAAAGTTTCTCTTTAGTCTGGGCTAAAAACAAATTCGAAACCAAAGTTCTTAATGAATCATGGAAATTATGTGTCTGTTTTTGAATACTCCTTTTTCATTGTGTATGTTTTCTTCCTTAGTTGTCTAATACTAAATAACATATTTTAGGTTGAAATCTAACTTAAGTTCTTTGCAAATGTAACTGGGCAGGAATGACAAAAAGAAATAACATACCTGGGTCTGTTTTAATTATGTGCATCTTCCCAGATAATTGTGTCTCTCAAATCATGAATCTCTATGACTTTTTTTGATCTTTGCAAAGATAATGTACCTGTTCATACTAATGTATTCTGCTAGATTTTACGTTATATAGTAATCTTTTTACAGCAAGGCATGCAAATACATTACTTAATAAAGAAAAATATTTGTTGCACATATCATTTAAATCATAATACACCTAGAGATATCTAGTATTTATGTAGTAATATTTATTCTACTTTTAGTAAAATCAGCATATTTTTCCATGGAATTCCATAGTATTCCATCATTATAATGATTGTTGTTATTGTTGTTAAGTGCCATCAAATCAGTGTCTGACTCATAGTGACCCTACGTGCAACAGGAGAAACAGTACTGCTAGTGCTTCTCGGCTATTCATAGGGTGTTCATTGGCTGATCATTTTTTGGGAGTGAGTTACTGAATCTTTCTGCCAAGCCTACAGCACCTGGTGTTCCAAGGTGGTATCCCAACCAAGTACCAACCAGGCCTGACCCTGCTTTGCTTCTGATATCTGACGGGATCAGATGCCACAGTGGTATGGCTGTAGGCATTACAATGATTAGGAGAACGTAAAGTAATTCTATAATGCATATAATCAGTTTTCCCTGATTTATGCACAGCACATGGGGAATAGTTTTTTAGAAATATACAATATAGTGATTACTGAATATTAAGTATGTAATTGCCTACTGCCTACATTTGCAAAGAATAAATGGAGTATTTAAACTATAATGCTTCACTGATTCTTGATTTCAGAACAAAATTAAGGATCACTATAAACATATATCACTGTCTTGGCCTTCAATATCAAGGCTCATCAATGTTTTGCATGTGCTGAATTCAGTCTCTTGATGTTAATTTATTCTGATTTCCTGTTGATTTTTTCTCCTACTATGAGTAACTATATCACCTGAAGAGATCACAATCAATAGCAAGAAATTAGAAGTTGCTCAGGAGAGTTATAACTTCAAATGAAGTTGAATCTGATTCAGGAAAATGACAAAAACATCATTTAAGAGTGAAGATCATGTATAGTTGCTTTACTTTGTTTCAAAATTTAAAGATCATATTGTGTACCAAATTATTCACTGAAAATAGTAATCAACTGAAGGGCAGTGAAATATTAATAAACAATTAGCAGAAGGAATCCCATAAATCAGAGGAAGTAAATCAATTCTGTAAGGAACTTTGTTCATTTGATATATATATATGTGTGTGTGTGTGTGTGTGTGTGTGTGTGTGTGTGTGTGTGTGTATATACACACACACACATACATACACATACATACATACATATACATTTTGGAGACAGTATTTCACTTTGTAACCTAGGTAGGCTTCAAACTCATAATCCTCCTGGCTGCCTCATGAGTGCACCATCATGCCTGGCTACAAATACTCTTAAACATAGTTCAAAATTAACTTTAACATGGCCATAACATAAAATCAACTATC
The DNA here is from genome assembly GCA_007922755.1 of Pedetes capensis. Lineage (NCBI taxonomy): Eukaryota > Metazoa > Chordata > Mammalia > Rodentia > Pedetidae > Pedetes > Pedetes capensis. The sequence continues at coordinate 15,859 of VMDO01022878.1, read as the reverse complement.
TCTTCTCTAATGTTAACGTAATACAAAGGGACAATAATACTCTTCCTCTTCCTTGTACCTCAATAGTATTTAAGACCTTTACTTTGAATGGTTTCAATACCTACGTAATACTATCAGTAATACTCATATCTTTTGAGGCATAAAATGGATTTTGATTTTCCTTATTATACCCACTACACTTATTACAGTATCAGCATTTCTAACCTATAAATGCCAATTTTTTTAACATTTATCATGAATCATGATGATATTTTAATGAAAGCATTAGTGAATTATGCACATAGATCAGGTGAAATGTAGACACATTCTTTTAGATAAACTAAAGAAATTAGTAACAGGAAACATATGCTACAAAGTTATACACACCTAAAGATACTGCTTGGGTACATGGGAAAGTAAATGAAAATGGGGAAAAACAGCAAAAGTAACTTTAACACAAAGGAATAATTATTGTCACTAATATCCAATCTAATCACATGGAAGAAATTAACTCTGCTTTTATTTTTCTTGCTTCCAGCCACTTAGCCATAGGAAAGCAAACAGTGCAGTGAGAAAAGAGATTATAGAGCAAGAGGAGGACAGCAAACTGTGTAATCCATGTAAATAAAAAATGAAAACCAGCTAAGGTAGGATACAAACAGGCAAAGCATGTAAAGATGTAGCAATTAAAATTATTAAATATTTTACATTATATTGGATTACTGATACAGATTTAAAACATTGTGCATATACATAGCAATTTCGCTTTAGGTATTTTTACAATAAATGAAAACAAGATCACATTAGTAAGCCTACTGTCTTCCTTTTCCTTACTTAAAGAAGAATATTTATCATTCATTGATACATGTTTGAATTATAACCACAGGTACACATGAAAATTTTTATAGGCTGAATCACATTTATAACTTTGGTCCATATATATTTTTCATATTAATATCTAGAAAGAAAAAAGAATATGAACATAATACTACTATGGTTGCTCTGGTCTGAAAATAACCCAGAATTGTAACTGAAAGTCTCCTTGATCCATTATTCATCATTTCTTACACCAAACAGCAATAATAAGAAAGTGCCTCAACTTTATCTAATATAATATAGAGTATGTAACAACTTATTCCAGATAGTGTATCAAATTCCTAAAGATACTTAAGTATACAGGATACTGTTCTAAAATTCCCTCCAAATTTAGAGCCACTCACAATATTGGAAGGTACAGTATAAAAAATACAGACACTCTAAACAAACATAATCAACATCTTACAGGGAGAGATGCAGAGTCTCTCCACCTGGTCCTTTAGTTTTTCTCTGACTTTAACCAAGTGATTTAATCATATTAACTTCAAAAACCATGTTTCATAATCAAACATGTATAGTTTCATCTTACTCAACAGCTATAGCCTCGGGAGTCATCAGTAACACATTCTTTTCTGAAAGTTTTTCTACACTGAAAATAGGCTAAATAAATGCATGAGTATATAACTCATTAAGTGTATGTTGGTATAAAAGGAAAAATTATTAGAATTGCTTTTCTGGGAATCTTTCAAATAAGGCAAACTGCCATCAGCCTGGTAACATGATTGTTTTCCAACCAGAGCAACAACAACAAAAAAAATTAGATGACTTCATACACACTCTTCTAAACCTAGATCATTAGAGTTGCATTAATTTATTATTATACCTAGAAGCCTTCAATACAGAAAGTATAAAATTCAGGAGTGATACTGAAAGACAACATTGTCAGATAACTGTCCTTCAAGCACCACTCAGTTATGTGTGTGTCTGTGTGTGTGCAAAAGTGTGAGTTTGTGTGTGTATACACTGTTGTCAGTTTGTAGTAATGTGAGGGCTTGCTTATTGTTGCCACCAGTATTTCAGATACCAGCCTGGCTACCCATGGCACACATGTTTTAGCTGAGCTTCCAAACTAAGACAGACTAAAGAGAAAGATCTGGCTGCTACTCTGGAAACAATTAGCGTTTGAAAACCTTATAAATAGCAGAGCAGCACTATCAGATATAGTGTTAGAAAAGGAACCCCCGCCCCACATCCCTGGGTTGGAAGGCACTGCAAAGACAAGTGGAGAAGAGTTGCCTTCTCAAAGTAGAGTCAACCTTAATGATGAGTATAGAATAAAGCCCGTGGGACCTCCGTTTGATGATGTGGCATGATGCAAAATAAAAAGGGAAGAACACATTGTTTTTCTCAAGCTTGAAGAATAAAAGAAAAAATTCAAGCCTCAAGTAGCAATAGTGAAGGATTCTACTGGGAAAATATTAAGCAATGTAGGAAAAATCAAAAGAAGATGGAAGGAATACACAGAGTCATTATACCAAAAAAAAAAATTAGTGGATGATCAACCATTTCAAGAGGCTGCATATGATGAGGATTCAATGGTATTGAAGGAAGAAATGGAAGCTGCCTTGAAGGCATAAGGCTCCGGGAATTGATGGAATAATGATTGAGATGTATCAACTGAATGCAACACTGGACGTTCGCACACACTCTTGCATTCTCTCTCTCTCCCCCCCCCCTCTCTCTAGGTTTGTTCACTTTGGAAGATTCATTTATTCATGCAAAAGAACCTGCCTCTATTCCTCTGGTCATTTATATATTTGCTTTCTCCATATCTGTCGAGCTATTCTTCCATTTCCTTACTGTAGAAGACAATTCTGTATTATTAGGCAGAATCATTAGCCATCATTGAATAATTAATTCTCTTTCTTTGCTGAACCTCAAGGACATTAGAGAGTTCCTCATGCACTACCCAGCTACAGTAGAAATCAAAATCTGTAATTTGTCCTCATGGAATTTTATTCAAGGACCAAATTGAATAAAATATTCAAGTATTCATATTTATTTTCTCATCACATAAAGTTTATTTTATATATCATGTGTCTTCACCAGTAATCACTGGGACTTCTCTTTATATTAAAGTTTTAACTAATCTACAAATGGCAGTCTATTTAAAGGTGCTCCTTAAGTATATGTTACATTTAGACCATGTAGTGCATGTATTAAGCCAGATCCTCTTTACTATTCTGTGATAAACATAAACGCTACATTCCACTTCCCGCCTTCTGGATTCATAATTACCTCCTGGCCCTTCAGAGGTTGACTAGAATCTAGTTAATTGTGAACAGAAGTTATTGTTGCTTTTAATTATTGACGCTAGCTCCTTTGGGTCTGTCCTTTCCTTCTGGAAATGAGATCTGTACAGGGGCTGTGTTGACAGCTTGTGTTGATTTCAGAGTAAGTGCAGTGAGCACAGGACCTCAGGCAACCCTCAGTGAACACGGACATGGACAAGTAATGAATTTGTTTAAGTCTTGCTTCAGGCATGTTTAAGTCTCTGGAATTTTAAGGATGCTCAGTTTTACAAAATAACAGTCTATTTTGGCAAAAATTAACATTCAGCTTCAGCTAATTTATGCAATAAGTATCTTTCTCTTTGAGAAAGATACTTCTCTTCTCCCAATGATCTCTGAAGTGAGTTATATGTTTGCAGTAAAATCTACATTTTAAGGTTGTTGTTGTTGTTGTTGTTGTTGTTAGGTGCCGTCAAGTCGGTATCTGACTTATAGCGACCCTTTGTACAACAGAGGAAACACTATTATCAGTGCTTCTCTGCTGTTCATAGGGTTTTCAATGGCAGATTGATTTTTGGGAGGGGTTTCCAGGTCCTTCTCCCAAGCCTACAGCTTCTGGTGTTGCCAGGCAGTCTCCCATCCAGGTTCTAACCAGGCCCGACCCTGCTTAGCTTCTGAGATCTGATGGGATCAGATGCCACAGGGCTACAGCTGCAGGCACATTTTAAGGTAGACAATATCAAATAGTATATAGATAGGGGGGAAACCTTTCCACCAACATTGTAATAATGGTATCATTATAATAACAGGATATAATAATCCTTATAAATGACTATTCAGTTGCATAATTGTATATGTGTATATGTGGTAAAATAGAATTTATTATGGCCAAATCATGGTTTAATTGCCTATAAAGGGAAATTAAGGCAAAGTAAGGTTTCCACTAGTTTTATTAAAATACTTTAGCATTCTCAATTTGATTTAGTTCTCAAAAGTTGGTACATTTTTATAATGGGGAGTAGCATAGTAACTTGAAAACTCTTGTGTGTAGTATAGCATTCAAAACTGTAGATATATATTTTTAAGTGATGACACAGTGCATATAATAGACAATTACTAGGTAGAGGAATAAACAATATCAGTTAAAAATATTGAGTACATAGTATACCCAATACACAAATATGCTGCAAATCAAATACTAGATCTTAGGAATGTAATGGTGACCATGATGAACTTGAACTTTACCATTTAATAAATGCAAACACATACATGAAAATATCCAAAAATAGAATTTAATTAAAAGAACATTGGATGATTAGTTAACTAGCAGAAGACATAATCATCAAAAGGCCAATTTTTATTGTTGTTGTTGTTGTTTGCTTACAACATAGCAGCCAAGCATGCACCTCTGCAGAAAAATTTTCAGTTAATACAAAATAGAGCCACTAGTTGAACTGATCTGAAATAGGACATGTACACATTTATATTCAATTTGAATAACAGACACAGACTGTAAATCTGAGCCTCACTTCCTTAAAAGGTTGTGACTACATTTCTCATTAAGTTTCATTAAATTACATTTCTTTAAATTTTAAGTTTTAAAAGCTTGGTGATTATAACCAGGTTTAAGTTTGGGACACCTGCCAGGTGCCTATTTTGCCCCACTCTTTTTTTCTCATTTATAAAACTTAGAAAATAAGCCAACATTTTAAAATCCCAAGTTGGTATCAATACCTACCAAGTAAATTCCCTTCCAATGAAGCCCTTTTCCCAAGAAATTAATGTACAGTGCAACTAAACTGAACCCATTACAGCCTGTACAGGATTCCTTTTTTTTATTTTTCTTTTTTTCGCTGTACTGGGGGTTGAACCTAGGGTCTCCTGCTTGCCTGCTTTGCAAGTGCTGGACCACCGAGCCCATTTTTTACTTTTGTGAGACAGGGTCTCGCTAAGTTACACAGACTCCCTCTGGTCTCGAACTTGCCATCCTCCTGCCTCTGCCTCCAGAGCTGTTCGGGAGTACAGGCATGTGCCACCACACCTGGCTAGGATTCCTTTTGATTCCATACTTTCTCTCTTCTCTCCTGCACATGCACACATGCATACACACACATACACACACACACACACACACACACACACACACACACACCCTAAAACGCAAGAGTGCTTACTGTTTCAATTTAAGGAAGAACATTATTGTTAGGTACCCTCAAGCTGTGTCTGAGGCATAGTGACCCTCATAGTGCTTCATAAAACAAGAAGGCTAATAATTTATTAGATGCTGTTTTCAGAAGGAAAGTGTGGCAAGGAATGTCCTTATAAATTTTGTATTTATACAGAGGAAAGGCCCTAAAAATATTAGTTAATCACATTACAAAAATTCTCAGTTGCCACCTTCCTCATGACTATATTGAAAAATCAAGTAGCTATTATCCATTTACCTAAGATGATCATAATTTTAGCAGCATCAGTTCAGGTAGGTCATCTCAGGGTGAGCATTTAAAATTCTTTCCAGCAAAAATAGTGCTTCTGAGTATCCATATGTGCCTCTGCTCAGTTTAGTCTTGGAGTCATTAAACCATGAATTTAAGAAAATAACTATATTGCAGTATTTGGAAAGCTATATATATTTGCAGGTTTCACCCAGCAAAGTCTTTATCTCTTGTGTAGGGTTTGTGTTTTCCAGAGCAAAATGACCACTGTCTCGTCTACATTGAGAAAGATTTCTTCCTTATGGATTTTACTTGTAGATCTTGATGAGAAAACCAAAAGAAGAGATCCTAGTGATCTCCCATGTAACACACCCCAAATGATTGTCTCAAGAGATACAGTTTTGACTTTCCCTTTATCAAATCCTTTTCTCTTGCTCTTCTTCATGACCAAATATCTCCTGTTTATTAGGAGATACAATCTCCTCTGTTATCTGAAGAATTAAATTCTTATAGAATGAAGAATTTCCTTTTATTTTCCTATAAGAAGATTTGAACCCAATGGAGTATCTTTATGAATGCAAGCATACTATCACATCAGCATAGCAATTTTCATATCTCAGTGGAACACAAGCAAAAGCCAGAAGGATATCTTAACAAACACACATTTCAAATAATGCTTCTCCCATCTTCATCATGCAATATAAAATGTTATGCTGCTGCAAAGGACAAAAACTTGAGGGGAACTATTAAATATTATAATAAGCAAAAAAGATTTCCTATATATACATCATTCAGAATGTATTTTAAAGAGCTAGATTGATGATTTTGGTGTATTACATCTTATTTTTTTAACATGGCAACATGAAATCAATATAATCTAAAATATTTCATTTAGAATTGTATTTGCTTCTCAAAGAGTTACACTAATGGACATACATCTTGACATAAAGAATAGACATATGTAGTGTTTCTTTGAATTTGTCAAATGCTTTTCTCATTTCATGTAAAATGTATAATTATACTGATAGATATAGATGCCCCATGAAATATACTTTAGGAAGCTTTAATGTAAATTACTCTGTAACTAGACAATTATAAGAGGAGAAAATATGGAAGTGCCTTTAGCAACAATGAGAGACTGTAAAATATGCTATCACCAATTGTATATAGTCATTTAATCTTTCTTCCCATATGCTTTACATGTATGCAGATTTCATTGTGTACATTTTCTCATATATCCCTTATTGTAGACAAATTGCTAAAACCATCTGAGTTTAGTTCCAAATCAGAACTAATAGAATCTCCCTCCTACAGTTTATGTATAGCTCATATACCTTTTACAAAGCGGACAAAGCTGAATTTTTTCTTTTTAAATCACACCTTTCCTTGAAATATATGGCATAAGGCAGTAGAGGAAAAGGGCTATGCCTAATATGCTTCCTCCATCTTTACTGCCTTTTGTCATAACCATGTGAAATTGCTTTCTCCTTTATGTCCTCAGACATGGTCTCAGCCTTTAATCCCAGGCTGGCTGAGCCTTTGGAAAAGCATACAAGTGAACAATTTAACTAGTTATGAGCAGCTCCAATTTGCAATTGAAATTAAATGTTGACCAGCCAATCTAATATAGCAGAGGTGGGAGATTGCTATTCAGTTAAATGTGTTGAATCTTAAATATTTTCAATCTAAAGTGAGTAGTAGGCAAGGTCAGAAACAAGAATTTCAAAAATGCAGCAAAGTAAGGAACTATGTTATACTTGGTTTTGATAGGTAGCAAAAGAGAAACAAAGCAAGATATTATTATTCACAATAAATAATAAAATAATAAAAGCACCCAACATTTTCCATAGCAAATAGGCAATGTAAAGAGTATGTTTTCTCTATAAAGTAAATTCCACTGAATAAAAGCAAATGCATTTGACAAAATATGATTTGAAATTAAAATGGTACACATACTCTTACTTTGCAAAGAAAGCTGACTTTCCTATGATATAGCTTAAAGTTAAAGAACGGCTCATTAAAACATGAATGTATAAGAAGGCAGAAACCATTAATTATAATCAAGTGTTTATAATCCTTGAAAAACATTTTTATAGCATAAATATTTTTGTGTATACAGAGAGTAAAATGTACATCAATTACATCTAAAAGAAAGAAGTTTGCATAATTTAGATAAACATAGACCAAATGATCACAATGTATTTTTGGCCAAAGGACTACATTAACTGTGAACTATTATGGGAGTTTATGGTGGAATTTATGATCTGGCATCAGAGCTAGAAAAATAGTTGGTTAGCTATCAGAATTAGGCAGTTGTAAACCCTACATCAAGAAGTGTTTAAATTAGGACATATAGTCTAGTTTCTTAGATAAACAAAATAAAAACTAAAATGCTCTCATTCAAAGAAATCTATAGAATGTTAATGTGAAAAAAACTGTACTATGATAAGCACAGATGAAATTTTGCAATTTCTAATCAAAACAGCTTTAAATATAAATGCAAATTTTGAGGATATAGAAAGCTCTGGCACAGGATCTGACACACAGTGGACACTTTGTTGGTGTTGTTAGGTGCTGCAGAGTTGGGTCTGACTCATAGTATGGGCACTTAGCAATTTTATTTTCTTTTTTTCATTATGAAAACATCTGCTCAAATTCATTTTTTCAGGAAAATATTAAGTCCATGGGCACTCAAACTTGAGTGTATATTTGAACGTTTGAAAACACATGGAGGTGATTTTCTCACCCCCTACATACACACAGAGATTACTACGTTACTGCAGAGTTTCTGAATCAGTAGGTTTGTGGTATGGCCTGAAAACTTGCATTTCTAGCATGTTCCAAGATAGCAGGGATGTTAAAGAACAGGGACCAGATTGAGAATAACTGTCTTACTGATTTAAAAATCCTACATACTACAGTACTTATGTATGTGTTTTTTCATGTGCTATTATAAAGTGCAAGATTTAACTTAAACCAAAAATCCCTTCAGTATTATTGAAATCCACTATCATGTTAAAAGCAAATATATGGATAAGCAGTGATTGTTGTTGTCAGGTTTCTGGGATCAGGATCGAATCATAGCTACCCTATGTACAACACAATGAAATACTCCCCGATTCTGTGCCAGGAACACAATCTTGTTTATATTTAAACCCAGTGTTGCAGCCACTGTATCAATTCATCTACTTGAAGGTCTTCCTTTTTTGTGTTGATCTGCTATTCTTCCAAACATAATGTCCTTCTCCAAGGATTAGTTTCTTTTGACAACATGTCTAAATAACATAAAATACAGTCTAATCATCCTTGCCTCCAAGGAACACTCTACTTGCACTTTTTCTAGGACAGATCTATCAGGTTTTTTGGCAGTTCATGGTATATTCAATATGTATCTCCAGCACCATAATTCAAAACAATCAGTTCTTCTCCTGTCTCCATTATTCACTGCAGAGCATTTACAAGTATATGATGGCACTGGAAATATCATGGCATGAGTAAGGCATACCTTTGTCTTCAACATTACATCTTTACTTTTCAACAATTTAAAGAGGTCTTTTTCAACAGCTTTTCCCAATGCAATGTGCCTTTTGATTTTTTCACTACTGCTTCTGAGAGAGTTGATTGTAGAACCAAGTAAAGTAAAATCACGGACAACTTCAATCTTTCCTACATTGATCTTGAAATTGCTTATTGACCCAGTGATAATGATTTTTTTTTTTTGGTGTTGCAATACAACCCATTCTGAAGGCTGTGCTCTTTAATCTTCATCAGTAAATGTTTCAAATCCTCTTCACTTTCAGCAAGCAAAGTTGTATTATCTGCAAAAGGCCAGTTGTTAATGAGACTTCCTTCAGCCCTGATGCCATGTTCTTTTTCATAAAGTCAGTCTTCTTGGATTGTTTGCTCAGCACAGAGACTGAAGAGGTACTGTGATAAGATATAGCCCTGGTGCATACCTTTCTTGACTTTAAACCAGTTAGTATTTCCTTGTTCTGTTTGTACAACTGCCTCCTGGTCCATGAACAGATTCTTGAGTACAATTAAAGGCTCTGGTATTCCAGTTCCTCACAAAGTTATCCACTATTGGTTGTGATCCACACAGTCAAATGCCTTTGCATAATCAATAAAACATAGGGAGATACCATTCTGGTATTCTCTGCTTTCAGAAAATATCCACTAGACATCAGCAATGATGTCCTTAGTTTCATGCCCTCTTCTGAATCTAGCTTGATTTTCTACAATCACTTTTGAATAATCTTCAACAAAATTTTACTTACATGTAGTATTAATGATATTGTTTGATAATTTCTGCATTTGGTTTGAACCCTTTCTTGGGAATAGGCACAAATATGGATCTTTTCCAGTCAATTGTACAGGAAGCTGTTTTCAAAATCTCTTGGCATAAACAAGTAGTGCCTCCAATGCTGCATGTGTATTGAAACATCTCAGCCAGCATTCCATCAAATTCTGCAGCCATGTGTTTTGCCAATGCCTTCAAGGCAGCTTCCACTTCCTCCTTTAGTAATGTTGGTTCATGATCATATGCAACATCTTGAAAGGGTTTATCACCCACCAATTCTTTTTGGTATAATGACTGTGTATTCTTTCCATCTTCTTGGTGTTTCCTGCGTTGCTTAATATGTTCCCTATAGAATCTTTCATTATTGCCAGTGGAGGCTTGAATTATTTCTTTAATGCTTTAAGCTTGAGAAAAACAGAGCACATTCTTCCATTTTGGTTTTCTATCTCCAGATCTTTACACATATAATTATAATATTTGCTACTGACTTCTTAAGCTGCCATTTGAAATCTTCTGTTTATTTCCTTATTTTCATCATGTTTTCCTTTTATTTTAGCTGCTCACCATTCAAGGGCAAGTTTCATAGTCTCTTTTGACATATAATTTGGTCTTTTCTTTTTTTCTGCCTTTTAAATAACCTTTTGCTTTCATCATGAATGTCTTTGGTGTTATGCCGCAATGTGTCTGGTTTTCAACCATTATTATCTAACACATTCAACCTATTCTTAAGATGGTCTATGAACTCAGGTGGGATATACTCAAGGTCATATCTTGGCTCTCATACACTTTCTATTTTTTTTTCACTTTCAGTTTAAACCTGCATGTCTAAACCTGCATATGAGCTGTTGGTGATCTGCTCCACATTCAGCATCTGGTCTAGTTCTGACTTCTGATAATGAGCTTTCCATTGTCTCTTTCCACAAATGTAGTCAATTTGGTACGTGTATTCTCTATCTGGTGGATTCCATGTGTATAGTTGTTTCCGGAGTTTATGTTGATGAAAAAATGTATTTGCAATGAAAAAGTCATTGGTCTGACAAAATTCTATCATCTAATTTCTGTTATCATTTCTATCGCCAAGGCCATATTTTCCAACTACTGAGACTTCTTGTTTCCAACTTTTAATTCGAGTCACTAGTAATTATCAATGCTTCTTGATTGCATTTCTGATCAATAGCAGACTGCAGAAGGTGCTAAAAATCTTCCACCTCTTCATTTTTGGTGGACAGGTTTCAGCTGACCTTCCAAACTAAGACAGACTAAAGGGAAGTACATGTTAGGCCACTCTCAAAAAAATTAGCCATTCAAAACTCTATGAATAGCAGAGAAACACTGGCAAATAAAGTGCCAGAAAAAGCCCTCCAGGTTAGAAAGCACTCAGAAGACATCTCAGGGAGAGTTGCCTCCTCAAAGTAGAGTCAACCTTAATGACAGAAATGGAGTAATGCACTAGGGACCTCCATTTGCTGATGTGGCATGACTCAAAATGAGAAGAGCTGTAAACATTCATTAATAATTGGAACATGGAATATGCATAGCATGAATCTAGGAAAATTAGAAATTGTAAAAGAGGAAATGAAGTGCATAAACATTGACATTGTAGGCATCAATCAGCTAAAATGGACTGGCATGAGCCATTCTGAATCAGATAATCATAGGGTTTACTATTTCTGGAATGAAAACTTAAAGAGAAATGGGGTTGCATTCATTATCAAAAAAGACATTGAAGACCTGCCTTGAAGTATAATGCCATCAGTGATAGAATATTATCCCTACACCTATAAGGAAGGCGAGTTAAGATGCCTGTTATTCAAATATATGTACCCACCACCAAATATATGCACCACCATGTAGGCCACAAATGAAGAAGTGGATTAGTGTTATTCTTACTCTAAGTATATAAAAAGATCATTGGACATTGTAGACATAATTTATCTATTAGTAAATCACAATTAGCTTAATTAACCTTTAAATAAATTTTAGATATATTTTATTTGTAAACTAGGTTTACCAAGAGGAATATTATCCAGAGATTTATTCTCCGTATCCTCTAGAGTTTAGAATCTAACAGATGAAATAGAAGAAAGAATAAAGTATGAATAAGATAGTCATGTTAACCCATGGTTCACATAAAATCTTTAAGTTTCTAGTAGTATCTCACAATATCATATTATGTTTCTGATAGACTATAATGAATTTCTATTTTGGTTCCCATTTTAAGCAGACATGCATTCTGAGTAACTCTAGTTCTTCACCTTCCTAGATTCATCATTTCCTTCAGTTTCCTAAATGAAATAAGTCAAGATGATATCCAACAATACTGAGGAAAGTCCAATGTTTTTCCCAATATATCTTAAGATTTTGGAAAATGAGGTGGTGGTAGGTACTAAGGTTCAACCAATCCTTTTCACACTTGCTCCTGAATAAATCTCCATTCCTTACTTGGTTGAAGTTAATGGAAAAGAAGGTGGGAAAGTATATTATAGAAATAGAAAATAAGTAAAATATACATATTAAACATTATTATTGTAAACTTCCTTCCAATCTACTAATAATAGAGGATTTTATGTTTGTTTCTCCACTAGTGTCTCAATATGTGAGAAGTCTGCTCTCTCTCTCTCTCTTTTTTTTTTGCTTCTCATATTCCTTGTAAAATAAAGAAAAGCTGTCTCTGTGTTAACGCCAGTTAAAAGATCCATCTCTGAATCTATTTTCAAAGTAATTCACTTCTTTACATAAACAGAAAATCCATGTAAACTCTTTCCATTATCTAGAATATGAAAAGAAATAGTAATTATCCTTTTCTTTTTATTATTTTTTATTTATGCATTTTGTTTTTGCTTTTGCTTTGTTTTGGTTTGTAGTACCGGAGGGCTGAAGCCAGGGCCTCAGGCATACTTTGTAAGTGCTCTATCACTGAGCTGCACACTCAGTCTCTTTTTTATATTTTTTATCTTGAAACAAGGTCTCCCTAAGTTATACAGGATCCCTCTGGCCTCCAACTTGTAATTCTCTTGCCTTGGCCACCTATTTTCCTGAGATTACAGGACTGTATCATCACAACTGGCCTTTATTACTGTTTTTATAATAGCTTACCTTTCATATTGTCACACACTTCAAGAAAGTAAGAGAAAGTTAGCTTATTAAATTATTAAATATCACAAATTTCAGGTCAACTCTCACAAAAAAATGATTGAACATCACAGCACTGAAAAAATAAATAAAGCTTTTTGTTGGGCACAGTGGTGGCACATGCCTGTAATCCCACAACTCTAGATGTTTGAGCAGGATTGTGAGTTTGAGGCCACTGGTAGCCTGCACAGCTTAGCAAGACCTTGTCTCAAAATTAAAAAGCAAAAGATGATAGATTCAAGGAGCAAACATATTTGGGGAAGAGATAAAACTATGCAATAAATTTGAACAATCATTAATATAAATTCTACCATTTAGCGTAAAATGGAAAATCAGGTAGATGGTAGATGTATTTGCTTTGGCAAGGACTGCTAGTGTCCTATACAATATTCACTCTCCATTTTTTCCTTAATAATCATTCCCTGGCCAATGCATGTTCAGCTGGAAAACAGTTTTCTAGTCTCCCTTACACACAGTAATCAATGAGAAATAAACTTAAATCTTTGTTTAAAACCTCCAGGAAAGTCAATCTTTCCTCTTCCTTCCTCCTTCTCTTTTGTGATTAATGGAAGACCTGATTTAGGGATTACATAACACAAAACTGGAAGGAACTTATACGTCTGATAAAGTAACCATGATTGTATAATTACAAGCTTCTATTACTTGTGAAATACACAAATTTCTACTGTGTTTTAGACACTGTTATTATTAAAACCCTATCAATAGAGGTCAAATGAAATTTCAAACTGATATACATGTCCTATCAATGAGACCTGTTTTTTAAAAAAGCTGATTATAATTCAAATGGAATAATTCTGTTACCAAAAATGGTACAAAATTAGATAATAGGAAAGTGGTATTGAAGTCACAAAAAATAACTAAAGAATATCCCTTTATATTAACCCAAGACACTACTTCTGGAAAATCTCTTTTTATATCCATATACACTATTTTAAGGAACATACTGACCAACCACAATTAATCTACCCCAAAAATGATCCTGAGGAACTAAAAATCAATGTCACATATGTGGAAGGGAGAATTTTTAGGTCAATATATAGAGTTTAGATAGCATTTATCTGTTATGTCATTTGAAAGAGTGTCATGAAAACATAGAAGTTTGCTATGTAATGGTGATTATCACTAAAACTCATGTGTGTAAAAGACAATATTACCCCATTAGTAAAGCATGTGATAATGGATTAGCCCACTCCTTAGTGTAAGGAATTTCTAGACTACAGAAGCAGATCCTCAATTAGCATTTGCCAAGACTATTAAAGAAGTATTACTATAATTCACATAAGACTTACTGTTGTGATCTCTAAGACTCACCCCAATATGTAGTCTTTAAAAACTCTCTAAACATTAAAAGAGTATGTACAGAAATCAAATAACAAATGAGTAAATCTTTTGTGAGAACTTCACTAAGAACAAATCACATGGGAAAAATGTGTGTATTATGATATACACTGATATGTATATGTGCATTAAAAATCCATTTTTTAGATATTGCTTCAAAGTTTAGAATAAATTTAATTATTTCAACTTATGCAAAATAGCATTCCAACTCTTTTGACTTGCCTGTGTATACTTTCTTCATTCCCCAGCTCCATTTTTATCTTGCCTTTAGTTAGGTAAAGCCAACCAAACAAGAAAGCAGAACATAAACAATAGCAACAAAACTACAATAAAATCAAACTTTGATAGCCACATAAGCAAAAATCCTATTAGCTAGCTTTAAATTTCATGTAATCTACTAAGATACTAAATTAAGGAGAAAATATGTCCAAATGATCTGTGTAGAATAACATAGTGGGTTCACAGCTTTTCACTATGCTCAGGTATAGAGACTGTAGCTTCAATCTGTACTTAACAAATACTTCAACAAAGACCTTTCATCACTGCTTATTTTACATTCCCCTCAGGCATCTTGAGGATATTATATTATCTTCCTATAACTCTCAACATGTATGTGCAAGTGCACTGGGTGAACTACCCCCCATTACTAATGAAGTAAAGCTGACATACCTAATGAGTTTACTCTCATTTATGTTACCCTAAAGTCATCCTTGCCTGCAGCCATATCCCTCTGGCATCCAATCCCATAAGATCTCAGAAGCTAAGCAGGGTCGGGCCTGGTTAGTACTTGGATGGGAGACCTCCTGGGAACACCAGGTGCTGCATGCTTGGGAGAAGGACCCAGCAACCCACTCCCAATCAACTTGCCATTGAAAAACCTATGAAGAGCAGAGAAGCACTAACAACAGCGTTTTGCTTGTTGTACATAAGGTCACCATGATTCAGATACCAACTCTAGGGTACCAAACAACAACAACAAAGTCATGTTTGAGAGTTCAATGATGAATCTAGATGATAATGGTCATCATCATTATGGGATATGTTTCTAACCCATTTACTACATTTTTAGGTTCAGTAGTTGGTAAGCCTACATAACAATCCCAGGGACCATCATTACAAAAATCTCTTTCCACTGACACCTTTTCCATGAAGCACAATCTATAACGTGGCATGCAATCTGCAGTGAGTTATTGTGAATGAGTAACATCAGTTAATGATAAGGTCCTGGATCAGTCATATACAAGGGTCTGCAATTGATCTTAAAATAACCAGGCCCATGAATCATTTGTGCAAAATGTCCACAATCATATATCATTTCTCACTGATGCACACAAAGCTGAAGAGAACTTGGGAATTCTTTAATTCGGTAGTATATTATAGAAGGTTATATAAATACACAATGACAGAAGTTATTTTTCAGTGTTTCTTTATAAAAGTAGTATATGCCCATTAGAGGTAATTCTAAAAATAAAATATAGAAGGAAAAAAATCTATAGTTCTAGTACTCAAACACAACCACTGCTAACATTATATTTCATGTCCTTTCA